>CM047883.1:8481939-8551063 GCA_026212405.1 Petrea volubilis | reverse complement strand
CTCCCAATAGAGAAAAGTGCCACATAAAGTCAACTTCTTGAGTGAATGTGTGAAGATTAGGTTCTGCGAAAAATCACTCCGACTTGGCCTATTACTTTTACCAAAATAGCAAACCATAGATTCAAGTTTATGTAGGCATCCGAGATTGTTGAGACAATAATGTGATGCCACCTCAAATCCCTCCACAACATCATCATAAATTAATCGCAATTTCTTGACATTGGGGATTCTTTTAACCACTTCTTCACCGTTGAGGCTACGCAAGTGCATGCAGTCGTACAAGTAATATAAGATAAGTAGAGTGTCGAATCCCACATGAATTGTGATTTGGCCCCTGAAAGTGACTTGTGCTATTTAGCAAAATTATCAATATGGAGTGCTTTGTTTTCTGACTTAAAACTAAAGTCAAAACAAGTACTAAACATACAAATTAAATCTAACAAATTGAAAAGTCAAACAAATATCCAATATGGCGAAATTCAAGTGTAAGGTAGGTTCATTGATCTAATTCCTATTCCAATCCAATCTCTAGACTAAATGATTTCGTGGTTGTGTAAAGCTGAGAATTAATATATATACAATCTATCTCGAGCATCACAGAATCGTCTTATACAATCTTTTCTAGGCATAAAACTAACCAATTTTTACTCAATTAATCCAAATACTAGGAAGTATTTGCATAAGATTTAACACAGCCCTAAGGCTCAATTAATATTAAACTCATTCTCATGCAATTGAATATCAATTGATTTCGTTTAATCAGAGCAGCAATCATGAATTGTCTCTCGACCTCATCAATGATTCTCAAATTCAATAATTAAGGGTAATCAAGTCCTAATCAAGCATTACGACCATTAAACCAAATTCACACACTAAACACAAGTAATCATTCAAATCCAATGGGCTTTCATAGAATAGGAAATAAGAAAAATTATATCATCCCTTACATTTGGTAATAAATCTAGTTCATGATGGATTTACAAACAAGAACAAAATCTGAAAAAGAAGGCATAAAGGAGAAGAGAAAAAGAACTCGTTTAGTAGAGAATCCGGATATGAACTTCCCTCCCAAGGTTGTTCTTCCTTCGCCTCTTGATTCATTTCAATCTTCCGTCTTCAAAAATCCAAAACTAGATGAAAAATTGAGAGATGAATCTCCCCAAACTCTAAAACCTCAGGAAAAAATGTGTTTTTTGTTGATGCTTGTATCTGGACTAAAAAAGGGCAAGAATTCGCCTAGAAAATCTTTCCAAATCAAAGTCCAAATCAAAGAAGAAAGGCTTTTAATTGTTGTTGCAGATTTTGCGTACTTACTCAAATTTACAGATTCATTTTTCCTTCAAACGGCTTTAACTGGGTAAGTACTCAAAATTCCTTGTGTTCATACGCATTCTTGCAGCCCGTTCCTCCTCCGGATTACTCGAATTAGGTTGTTACTCAAAATAGTTTGCGTAAATACGCAGCTTTTGATTCCACTTTTCTTGTCCTTTATGGTATTTTTCCCATCTCACCTACAAAACAACGATTTAACCTAAATTTACGTATAATAAGGCTCGAATAGAGAAAATACATGATAAGTCTAACAAAATAAATACCAAAATCAAGTCTAATTACGGACTTATCATTCACCGCACTTTAAATTTATTATTTTTGAGAGTGTTTGTAGGTTCCCCAAAGTAAAGTCATCTTGCCCTTCTATGTGATCACTGAGAGGATCCGGGAGGAGTACATTGTCAAATTCAACATGCTTAAGTTGAGGCAACTTCCAACTTGCAAGTGTTGCAATATCAATTTTGTTTATTCCGTTAACAACTAATGTCTATAGATTCCAATATAGGTAGATTAAAGAAGGAAACACAAAGGTAGCATGACCATAATCAACACTAAAATTAAGGTACCGAGAATTAACCAGTTGAAGAATATCTACTATCGAATAAGTTCCATCAACTATCTTCCCAACCCTCAAGATTATATTATTAAGCAACGGTAAACTTGCCTTAGAATGGTGTCTTGAAGAATGAGCACATAAGATAGCATTTGAGGCATGCCGCACATTATAAGGACATCTAGTGAGATTTTCATCTTTTCTTGCGATTTGATGAATAACGATACAATGTTGGGTATTTTTGCCTTCATCATGAGGACTATTAAAACTATAACGATTTGTGATATAGTGAAACTTCTCTTTTTGAGCTTCTCTTAAACATAATTTTCTCAAGAGATCATGCACGGTACATAATTTTATTTTTCAAGAAACTCTACATTCACTAACCAAAATGAGATTCCTATTAATAAGATCCACTAAATATTTTTTGGCACTCTCTCCCATGCTTTTGTCTCTAATTAGTTTTATAAATTCCTCAGCAACCCATAGTTTGATGAGTTGGGAGACACGGATTTTATTGTTTTCAAGAAACATTCCCGTGTAGAGAAAACATGGTTTTAAATGGATTGGCAACTGCTCATAACACGTGTAATATTTCTAACCACAATACATTTTCTTCTAAATTCACAATTGAATCTATATTTTCCACAATGTATTTCCAGTACTCTTGTGTCTGTTTGGACTTTGCTAGAAGTCCTTCAGTCACAACAATTGATAGAGGAAGCCCTTTGCAACTTTTGGCAATCTTCCGTCCCATTCCCTCCAATTCAAGGGGACAATCTCCTTCTCCAAACACATATTACCGAAGTAGGCTCCAACTTTTGTGCTCATGCAACAAATTAATCTTAAGGCCATGGGTGCCACTTAAATCCAAAGCCAATTTTGATAGCCTAGTGCTAATAATTATTCCACTTCCATTATTGTCATCTGGAAAGTAAAACCTTACTTTATCCTATATTTCAATACCCCACATATCATCTATTATAGTCATATACCTTCTACCTAACAAACTTTGGTATAATTTTAAGCCTAAATCTTGTTCACTCTTTTCACTCAATGTTTCCCTTTTGTCTTGTGTTATTTGACAAAGAATCTCCACAAGAATTTCTTTCACATTATATTCTTGAGATATGGTAACCCAAGCACGAATATCAAAGTGTTGTACCATAAGTGGACTTATATATACATTTCTAGCAAGTGTAGTCTTAACAATACCACCCATCCCCACAATTGGGATGATTTGGTGAGTAGATTTTTTTTCTGATGAGCTTATCCACAATTTCCTCTAGAACATCATCAAAGCCCTCCATGATGTTCCTCTCCGCAGAGGGAGATTTTACTGGGACAGCAGATGATGATCGCTTAAACAATTGATCTCGAGATCTCATGTTTTCGCTAAACTCCTTGGCCTCTTTCTTGATGAAATCCATGTCCTCTATCACTTTCTATAGACCACCATGCAAGTCGACAGTTTTTATGTTCCTCGAACCACGAGTTGTGGATTGAGCAAGAATTGGATCCACAACGTGGGATTCAATTATGTCCTCTGCTGGTCGAGTTGCATCTACAATGCAACTTAGCAAGCCATCTACTTATGTGCTACATGGATTATAAGCTTCAAGAAAATCTTGCAAAAAGGCAATCTTTTCAGTGAGAGGTTCAGCTTGTTGTTTGTCTAGAGAAATCAAAGGGTTAGGATGATTTTGGATCTGGTCTGTAACATGCATAAGAGACACAAGGGCAGCATAAGCTGCCATCTCTCTGAGCTTAAGTTTTAGAAAGGTGAAGCAAAAGTTATAGTAGTGAAGATGAAAATAGAGCAATACAGTATGGACCCGACACTAATAAAGATTTATCAGAAGCATGTCAACAAGACTTTAGTGAAAGCTAATAGATAATGTACATGTTTTCCTTCATATGGCCTTAATTATTGGAATGTTTTGTGGCCTCTTTATAGCTAATCAGCCTTTTCTCTTTAACTTTTTGATGAAGGCAAAGTTGAGTGGGGTGTCATATATTCTCCCCTAGCTAATTATGCTATTGCCTTTCTAATTAAACCTCTAATGTTTTCCAATTTTTCCTTAATTGTGTTACGCGCAATACATATATATTTCTTAGTTTCATTAGCATGTGGAGAAAAGAAATAATACACTAAAATTTTGATTGGTTTAGTGTTCTTCTAGTTTAATATGATTAATACAAGTGTTATGGACATGTGTCTTGCAATCAAGATTTTATACCTTATCTTAAATATAAGTGTCCCATAGCATTTAATAATTTCCTCCTACTTCATGAGTGATGAACAAGTGTATTGTACACATGTAACAATCCTACTATTTTATGATTTTTTTATTATTATGAACACATGTAACAATAAAACACTTCCTATCATTATTATCATTGTAGTATTCAGAAAAATGTAATATATTACACACATAATTTTTATAGAACTATATATATAGACATATGTATATCATTATCTATATATATATATATATATATATATATCTTCTTAGTGTAAAAACATAATTATTATACCTATTTTATTATTAAAATATCACACAATTCACATACATAAAATCACATAAAACACTAAACAATTAATCATGCATATGGTTATTTCTAAAATGTTAGGAAATATTGGGGCATTACATGTTAACTATCCCGCATACTAAATACCAAGATGTGATTTGATTAATAATAGTTTGGGAGAAAACTTCACTTTTCATCCCTTACGTTTACACCTATTTTAATTTTAGTTCCTTGCTTTTACGCACTATCACATTTGGTCCCTCACATTATGATTTTTTATCCAATATCATTCTTTCGTTAAATTTTTTGTTAAAAACTAACAAAATTAGTTACATTTTGCCCCCCAATCCGTTAGCTTTTAATAGAAAATTTAACAGAATGATGGCATTGGATATAAAAATATAACGTCAGGGACTAAATGTGATAGTGCGTAAACACGAGGGACCAAAATCGAAATAGATCTAAATGTGAGGTTCAAAAACTGAAGTTTTCTCATAGTTTGGGCAGTCCTCACCTTATAAGTTACTTTTGGAGTTATGTTAGGTTCAAATCCCTAATATTTCTACATTGTATCAATACAAGTTAGATCCTGCATTATTACCAGGCTTCCCATTATACTTTTTTCACGCTCCAGGTTATTTCCAACTACATGTGGGCTACCCTATAGGGGGACCCGATAGTATATGAGATCCTCTATCCCAAATCGTGTTTCATCTAATATTTCAGGGGATGTAGTACAATTTTTTTAATAAGTTTCCTAATCAATATTATTTTCCTTAAGTGAAGCAATATTGATTTCTCGGGGATCAACTTTGATTGGAGACTTGTGAGAAAACCAAAAATTTTACTATTGATATGAGTACCCTAGGTGAAAATGAAAATAAACACTAGCTCTGTTTTGCAATATCTATCATTTTGACATTTTTATTTTGTTTCAAAATATTTCTAATTTTACAAAGCAAATGCAAGATGTATTACATTTTTCTCCAAATTTACCATCACATAACTCATATAACCTATTTAACTCAATATTTAATGCTTTTGTTTAAGATTGTTAAACTTTCAACAAAATCATTAACAAGAGTCAAGTTGTCAACAATGGCATATTCTTAAATTCTCCTCAATAGATATTGCGAAATGGAGGTAATATTTGTTTTGGCAGGATTTAAACCAACATTTCTTTGCACGGTATCCCAGCATTTAAAAAACACACATAACTAGACAAATTGCAAAAAATAAATAAGTACTACCTCTGTTTTGCAATAGCTATTATTTTAATATTTTATTTTTATTTCAAAATATTCGTCGTTTTACAAAAATAACGCAATATTTAATAATTTTTTTGCAATTTTGACCCCACATGAATTAGTTGTTTAGCATCTCTAATTATTACCTCTATTTTCAAAAATTACGTTTTTTGCAAGACAAATTAACACTTTTGATACTAGTGACCTTAATAGAATGAAAATTAAGCTTGCAAAGGCTGTACATTAATTTTCGTATGACTCAAATTGATGGACTCTAAATGCATATTGATGGAAGTTTCGATATATGATCAATGTTTGTGATAGTTTTAATAAATCATTAATAAGGGTAAAATTGTCAATTCTTAACTTCTTAATATGAGCGAAAAAAATCTTAAATGACAAATATTGCAAAACGGAGTTAGTATCACAGGCTGGCCATTAAGAATTTAGGATTAATTACTCGAATTTCTAGTTAACGTTATTACTCCAAGAATGCAAAAGTACGCTTTGTTAGTTTATTGCTTGCGCAGATCAAAAACAGAATGTTCCCAACTTAAAACAATGGCTCTTTGATACTGATTCCTTTATTAATATTTCGAACTCAATTCAATAAATAGAAATAATAAATAATATCTGAATCAAACAGACAAATAATTCATAAATCAGGATGACTGGTTTGCCACTAAGTACGATACATTAGGTCTATAGTTTACTTAGCAATATTTTTTGCATTTTGATGTTTACAGTGGACATAGCAGAGTAGTTTGAACATAGGGGTGGTAAAATGGGTTGAAAATAATAGTTTCAACCCATTTAAATTAATTTTGGGTTGGGTTGGGTCTTCAAATTTTGTAAATGGGTTAAAGCGGTTGGAGACTAGTGGACTTAAAATGTTTTTGGGTCTTAGTTGGGTTCGGGTGGTTTCTAAATGGGTCAATGCAGTTCCTAAATAGTTCCAACAAAAAAACATTATAATTTGGTAATATTTCACAAATTTGAAAAGTTAGTGATAAAATTATTCTTGCAAATTAAAGAATATATTAGATAACAAATAAATAGTTGAAAAATATACAAATTTATATTTAAAAAAATGCATTTTATTTTGTATTGAACCTGTTAAAGAACCGCTTCAATCCATTATAAACCCGCCTCAAACTCATTTACAACCCAACCCATTTACAACCCATTCTATATAACTCATTTAGAACCCAACCCAATAAAACCCAACTCAAACCCAACCCAATTTGCCCATTTGCCACCTCTATTTGAACATTTTAAAGAAGAAACAATAAATTGATTGATGAGGGGCTTCTTAAATTGATTAATGTATAATTGATTATTCTCTTTAAAGTAATAAAATACATCCTAGTTGCATACGAAGTGTATTAGATAGTTAGATTGATCTCACGTAACGACAACTAATTTGATCAAATTGAATCCAAACAAAACTATTGCCGTTGCATTGTTGTATACATCATTCTTAAACTAAGATTTTATTTTTAAACTTATTATTTTGTTTTTTTGAAATTATCATTTTATAGTGTGACCGGTATTAATTAAATACATTTCTTGTTTTCAAAGATTTGATTCTTCTATTATTAATGTAAAAAGTTTCAATGGAAAATCGAACACCCTCATAATTTTAGGATCTTAATTTCGTCAATTAACTCAAGCTTCAATTTATATAATTTATAGATATATAAATTACATTTTTCTCTTTATCTCTTTTCCTCAATTTAAATATACATTTATTTTGTTTATTTTTCTTAAATAAGGAAATTCATTAGGTGGACTTATCTTTATTTTTTCAACTGCCAAGTAGGCTTTGACATAAGCACATTTGGAGGAAAAATCACAAAATTTCCAATTTTTGAGCCATAACTGCACCGATGGCTCAACTTCAGTCAATTTCATTGCCAAGTCAGCGAAAGTCACCAGGGAAGCACAAAATCTGACCAAAATTGAAATTTTAGTAAAGTTAAAGGATGAAAATTAAAAAATAGAAAAAGGTTAGTGGTCCAAAACTGCATTTCCCCCAAAATTTTCATTTTAACTTGATTTATGATACTAGTATATTCTAAATTTTTAATCATTTTGAGCAAAGCTCTAGATATATTTTAAATAAATTAATATTTTTCGACCGTCATGAGTAATTTAGTTGAGAAGAGTAATCTATGAATAATATGGACTATCCAAAAAAAAAAATGCATGGCGTTTAAATTTTATTTAAGAAATTAAAATATTTGAATGCAATAAGTAAAAGATGAATTAGCCAACAAAATCATCGAATATAATTTTTCTAAAAAGTAAGCATTGAATATTAAAATTATTAGGGTTAATTGCAATTTTGATCTCATAAGTATGCCATAGTTCAATTTTAATTTTATTCGTTTCACTTTTTTTAATTTCGGTCCCATAAATTCTATTTTTTTAACAATTTTGGGACTTTTTTTTTTCACTTTTCCATCAATTGTTTCATAGAGAAAGCACATACAAGGTACGTACCTGTTAAATCTACGTAGATAAGCACATTATTGTGTCTCATTCTTCAGTCAATGATCTCCAAAAAAGAACCCCAAATTTGTTTCTTTCCCATAATTTTTTCTTTTTGTATACTTTATTTTCCCTCCAAAATGATAGACAATCACAATACACGTCATTTATTTCCTCTAAAATCAATAGTAAATTCAGATTTAACACAACCAAGTGCCTCACGCACTTTTTTCCTTAAATAATTGACAAATGGAAAAAATCCTAAAATTTCTAAAAAAATACTCTTCTGCGACCAATTCCAAAATTTTCAAACAAATTGGTTTTAAAAATCCTTCAACAATCCATAATCTAATGAGCTCAGAGAAACAAATCACACTGTCTTCCCCATAAATCCCCACACAGAAAAAACATGGCTTTAGGTGAATTGGCCAAAAATTATAACGAGTATGTAAAATTTTTTTGCAACGTTCATCGTCTTCTAAACTCACAATTGAATTCAAATTTTTTGGGACATATTCCCGATATTTTAGGCCCCCATTGGACTTCTCAAGGATCGGCTATGGAGATTTGCAAGAAAAGCAAAGTTTTTGCTATTTGTTTAACTAATGAAATTTCAGTCTCTTTTTGTTTTCTGTTTTGCTTTGGCAGATCTCAAACCAAAGTTTATGTCGACAGTGGTCTCTTTATGTGGACTGAGAAAATATTTAATTACTGCTTACATCATTTGTTGCTTCGATAAAGATGATCTTAGGATTAAAAAATTTCAGATTTGTAGACAAATTGCAATAAATTAGTGTGACTAAAAATGTTTATTATTCCAAGAGCACAAAATATTGGATTCTTACATATTAACCTATGTATGTTGAACTGTTATATGTTCAAAATATTGAATATAAATCCAAAAAAAAGGGGGAATTGTCCTTCAATAATTTTTTCATTTTGATGTTGAGCTAGAAAATGGCAGAGTAGCTCACCAGATTAACCCTTCGTTTAGCCAAAACAATATCAAACCTTAGGATACTTTTCCTAACTTTTCGAACTCCATTAAGTACAGAAATAAGTAAGTAAAAACAAGGCATCCCCGAGTAACATATTTCATAACCACTTTACCGATTAATATAAAAACATCATTCATCTGAGGAAAAAAAGAAATTATAAATAATATTTGAAACAAACAGAAAAAGCACTGTCGAAAATGAAGAAATCTATGCTTTTGCATTTTGATATTAACGAAGCAGAGTAGTTTGACGACTTGAACATTTTGAAGAAGAAACTCCAAAATGCCAATTCTCTAAATGAATTAATGGAACAAACGAAGTGGCAAGCAATTTCGAAATGTCCAAGAGATAATTGATAATTCTCTGATCGTCCCGTGGAAAAAGGAGATCCCATGAAAACGAGCCGATTAGAGGCTTTGGTTGTTCGAGCAGCTCAGCTAGTTCTGCTCTAATTTATGTGTAATTTTATAAAATTACACATACCTCACTCGCAAATTATGTGTATCTTACAACCATCTCATATGCAGTTCTTTATATATAACCCAATGATGCTATCTTTTAAAATTTTATGAACTCTCTTAATTAACTGCTCTAGCATTTATTAATCAATGATCGAATTTAGATGGTATGGGAGGGTTATTTAATTTCCGAACCCACAAAGAAAATTTTGATCATAAGCAAATATTTTCATTGTTAATAAATAAATAAACCTACAAAGGAAAAAAGAAAACATGCTTGATACATATTCAATCTTTTAAGCAAGCGATTCAATCTGTTCCTTGTCAAGAGAAACCAGAGGACAAGGATGGCCTTGGCGTCATATTTAATTTGTGCGTTAGGCTCTGTGCTGTATATGCAGCAATTATGCAAAGCCATTAAGCAAAATGAATACCCGCTGCAAGAAGCTCATCTATGGCTCTACATTTACACGCGCGCGCAGACACACACACAAAATGACATACAAAAGTTTATTCTTTCTCCTAATGAAGTCAAATTTTCACACATCTTGAAAAAGTACCTTCTGCTTGGCTCTTGCCTTTAATAATTGTGCATAAGGGAGATTTGCCTCATACGGCTCTTCTTTCATGTCCGTAAGTAGATTAATTCATAACACAAACGCCCCTTCCTCCCCCCCCCCCCCCCCCCCCCCCGAAAAAAAAAAAAAGGAAATCTTATAATGGACAGGGCAAAGAAAAAGTGATATGTATCACAAAATATTATGAGAAAAAGCATATTCATATGCTAACGATGCATTACTTATTGACCATAACAAAACTTGAGAAAGAAGATGAAGAGTCTAAAAGTAAAGGCGTTGCAGCCGATCTTCTCCTCTGTTCCAAAATTCTTCTGGTAAAACTCTTCGCATAAATTAAATGCGAGCTGAAATTATCATCCAAAATGAAAATCTTGTTCCCTTCCGATGCATCTCGACTTTCGAACTCCGATTTGTTTTTGCCTTCAAGAATAGCAGTTGCCGAACGGCGCCGATTTCGGGGTATTGAAATGTGCGTTCCGGAACGCAGTACTCTAGTGATATAAGCTGGACTTAATCTGGAAAATAGAAATACACTGTAATGCTAGTCTTCGACCATAAGGTGACCCAAAAAGGTTAGAAGAAAGAATATCTTACCAGTTACAAATATTTCTTTTCTATTGTTTGCATAAATTTTCAGTGCTTACGCCTATGTAGACGCTCAGGGTTCGAATTTGCTGAGTTTGATGGGAAAACAGTGAGTTTGAAGTGAGCTTTTGTGTTCGAATGCGGGCGTACCAGTGTGCAAAAACACGCACGAGTGGAAGTTTTGATGATTTGAAGTGAAGTAGTCATGCGCCTAAGTCTTTTATCCGAAAGACGATTGAATCGGAATAGGCAAACACTACCCCTAAGGTCCTACCTACCTACAACTTAATGTAGGATTTAATAATTTAGTACTCTAAGGATCAAAAAATGTCGAAAAGAAAATGTATTCAGAGACGATGACTACTCGCCACTTGGACTTTACAACACTCGACTACAGATACATGCATTGATGACTCGGGCCATATCTATAACTAAAATGCATTGAGCAGTTCCAAAAAGCTCTAGCTACAAGTCGGCCTTATTGATGAGTCCAGCCATATTTACGTGTGGATGTACTTAGAGGTTGTTCACTACAACGAGCATTGACTGACTCCATCTACACTCCTGTTCATGTATATGTTTGATATGGATGCGAGGTACCACTCCGTCGCATTGATATCTCATCTCGAATCGGGCCCAATAAGAGTGAGTGATGGCTACGACCTCGTGACGTTATCGAATGAGTGCATTGATATCCTTACTTCAAGCCAAATGGGGTATGGCTACAAACATTCGTGTAACGGTTTTTTCTATCTACTAAGCTAAAGCTAATCTTTGTTCATTTAAACTAAAAAATCAAAGAAGTGTTGACCTCTTTATTGAAAGAGTTGTTGTTGTTGTTGTGTGTTAATTGATCCTTAGACGATTGAGGTCCCTTCAAATGGTGAATCCAGCTTCCTTTTATAGCTTTCAAGCTGCAACTGAACCTCTTCATTCTTGGAGCTGAATGTTTTACTCAGGCTTTGGTCATTTGAAATAAATGGTCATCCTTGTATCTGGGTCATGATAGTTATGTCATCTTATCTGAATTTCAAATTTCCAACAACACATGGCCTTTATTTGAGGCATGTTTAGGTATAACCATGTCTTATCCTCAGCCAATCTTTTATTCTTACCTAACAACCCCTAAGAGAAAGGGATTTAATTTGACTTTATTACTATATTTATTTTGTTTTTCTATTTCCTTTTTTTTTAGCTAAATGGGCCATGGGCCCTTATTTTACTCCATCCCGGTCCTCCAACATGGGCTACCTTGTTCACATCGAGGGGCCTGGGCTCTATTCATTCACTCCGGCATGGCGAACAGGGCCAGAATCAGTCCACTTCGAATTTATAAAAAAATTTATTTTTGGGTCCAAACAATGCCCCCAACAAGATGTGATCAATTGTAAGATTTGATCATAACACTACTAGAAAAACACAAATTAGCCACGGATTTTAGCCGCGGAAAAAATCCGTGGCTAGTCCGTGGCTATTAGCCACGGATTAGCCACGAGTTAAAAAAAAATTAAAAAAAATAATTAGCCACGGATTGGCCACGGCCTGACTGTGGCTATTTTTGATGGCTAAAATTAGCGCAAAATTTGGCGAAAATTTTTAGCCACGGATTAGCCACGGCCAGACCGTGGCTAAAAATTCCTGGGCAATTTTTTTTTTTTTTTGCACCAGGTATGGTTTGAACTCTTGACATGTTAATTGAAGTTAGAGTATTAAACCACTACACCACTTTAACTTTTTGTTTAACAATTAACTTTTGCTATACTTAAGTAATATATGTATATTATATATATTGATATATATAATAAATGATTCGATATATTACATACGTACAAGATTAGATATACTTATATATATGTATATTTATGTATAATTAGATGTATATATATTAGATATATAAGTACATTTATAACATATATTAGATATATAATACACTAATATATGCTTATTTCATATAGATGATTGATCATATATAGTACATATGATTAGATATATATATATATATATATATGATCGATATACACGTACTCCACATTGCTAACATATATTAGATACGTTATATATAGATATATAGTTATATCATATATACTATATATAGAGGATTAGAATGTACATATAATACATTAATATATATAAGATACACATTGACATATATATATATTGATATATGTATTTATATGATATATATATACTTGGATGTATATATACACATATATTGATACATATATATACATATATATATGTATCAAAATAATTTTATATATGTATCAATATATATATATATATATATATAAATTTATATGTGGTGCAAAAAATGAAAAAAATGAAAAAAAAAAATTAACCACGGCCTAGCTGTGGCCAATCCGTGGCTATTAGCCACGGATTGGCCGTGGCTAATTTTTTTTTTTTTTTGACATTTTAATTATCTAAATTTTTGTTATTGATATTTTAATTATCTAAATTTAAATTATCTATATATACTTGGACATATATATATATATACTTGGACATTTATATATATATATATATATTCATACATATATACTTGGACATATTTAAAATAGATACATATATTGATATATATATATATATATGATATGTATACACGAATATATATATGATACATATATTGATATATGTCAAGTATGATATGTATACTTGACATATATATATATATATATATATAATACCCCACATAAACGAAGATATTGGACATATATATACTTGGACATTTATATATATATATATATATATATATATTGATACATATATACTTGGACATCTTTAAAATAGATACATATATTGATATATGTATATATATATATATATCATATGTATATATATATGATATGTATACTTGACATATATATATATAATACCACACATATATAAATTTTTGTTATTGATATTTTAATTATCTAAATTTAAATTATCTATATATACTTGGACATTTATATATATATATATATTGATACATATATACTTGGACATATTTAAAATAGATACATATATTGATACATATATATATATATATATGATATGTATACTTGACATATATATATATATAATACCACACATATATAAATTTTTATTATTGATATTTTAATTATCTAAATTTAAATTATCTATATATACTTGGACATTTATATATATATATATATATATTGATACATATATACTTGGACATATTTAAAATAGATACATATATTGATATATATATATATATGATATGTATACTTGACATATATATATATATATATATAATACCACACATATACGAATATATTGGCAAATGATCACGAATTAAAGTTGCTATTATCTATATATAATTATATAAATAGATTTTTGTTATAATTTTTGTTTTTGATATATTAATTTATTAAATATTTGTCATAAAAAGAAAAATTGAATATTGAATGATAAAGTCGTAGGTAAATATCTTTCATTTTAAAAAAAATAATTGGTTAATAATTTATAAAAATTACTACAATAAAATTACAAAAATTGATAATACTAATGAAATTTATTAGATAATTTAAGTTTAAAATATTGTAAAATATAGTTTAAGTATAAAAAAAATCAATCCATAACCAAAGATTTCCTTTGGCGCAACGGTTGCATGCTTCAATTACAACATTGATGTCCCGTGTTCGAATCCCCTTGAGCGAAAAAAAAAAAAGCTTGGGGGACGCGGGTCAAGTTTTGGGCGCGGGCGCGGGCGCGGGTTGGGTTGCGGGTACGGTCTGATTAGGTTTTTTTTTTTTTTCAGTGGCAACGGATTAGCCACGGCCAGGCCGTGGCCAATCCGTGGCTAAGCCGTGGCCCTTAGCCACGGCCACGCCCGTCCAACAAAAAGGTGGCCAAAATTGGCCACGGCCACGCCCGTCCAACAAAAAGGTGGCCAAAATTGGCCACGGCCACGCCCGTCCAACAAAAAGGTGGCCAAAATTGGCCACGGCTTGACCGTGGCTATTAGCCTCGGCCTAGCCGTGGCTATTAGCCTCGGCCTAGCCGTGGCTAAGCCCAGCCGTGGCTAAAAAGCAGTGGCGAAGATTAGCCACGCCACTTTTAGCCCCGGAAAAAATCCGTGGCTAATCCGTGGTCAATCCGTGGCTAATCTTCTTGGCTACGGATTTTTTGCCAAATCCGTGGCTAAAATCCGTGGCTAAAAGCCATTATTTTGGCGGCTTTTTTTTATTTATTTATGTCTGTCAAATTTCAAATTATGGCCGTTATGATGGCGCCCTTTGAGTTCCTCGAAACCTAGCCGTTTCTTACACCAGTATCCTCCGATTTTTTGAACTCCATTTAATCTCCAACTCTTAATTCCCTCTATTTTTCCACTTCTCAATGTTTATCCGTAGGTTTTTTAGGATTGCTCCCTAGCTGTCAATTTTGACTTTAAAGTCTTATTGTCCCTCATCATCTCTCCCTCACAGCTCTTCTATTTCCCCCAAATTTCGAACACTAACTTCTCTGCAAAACTAAAGAAATGGCATCCTAAAACTCAGTTATTTTTGCTTGTGACGGTTCTTACTCTTTGGAACCCGTTCTTAGCGGCAAAGCTCCCCAATACCATCCTCGTGACCCAACTTGCTTTGAGGATTGCCTGTCGTACCTAGCGGGCCATGTATTTGGCACCTCCGTTCACAACTAGCCTCGGTCGCCCAATTCTTCCATTCACTGCGACTACGTCACTTGGTGTAACCGGGTTGAAGCGTGTACAAACAAGTATGGAGCGACATTGGGATTTATGCACCCATCCAAGTTTCTAGAATCCCTTACTATCTTGATTTGGGGTTTTTACAGTCCGCGCTCCCTTTCAAGTGTAGAATCGATAATACCTTCCATTTTGCTGTGGGGCCCATGACCCTTATCCTCCTTGATTTGTAGCAACTGGCCAGGTTTAGATCTTTCGATCGCCCCATCAATGTCGAGGTAAAATACAATGACCTCGACATTCTAGAGCTCTTGCACCTTTCTGATGATAACAAGCCCATGACTAGTTATGAGCATATTATTTCTCACTACGTTAATAAGGCCACCCTAGTCTCAAATGAGGAGCACATTCAATTTTTGGCAATATGGCTATGTAGATACGTTTTTTTGTAGCCAATCTGGCCAACAAACAATATAGTTCTATTATATGGCTAGGGCATTGGCTACGTGTGCTAACTTGGCACTTGGCCCGGTTGTCTTATAAGGGTTTGTGTAAATTTGTCAAGGTTAGGCAAGACCCTAAGAAGAGGGAATCCACCACAGGGGCCTTTGGTTGGTACAGCTGTAGCTTCAAGCCTACTTTCCCCACTTATGCTCAAGATTTGTTGGCATGAGGATGGAAGGGGAACTTTTTGCCACCTTTCTGGCTCACACCTCCATTTCGACTACTAACCTAGAACGGGCCTTCAATCGCTTCTATTTGCTTTGGGATGGGAGCATGCAAGAGTGGAATGTCCTCTGCAGTGGTGACCCGACGTTCTATCACCATGGGTTTATGTCTTCCCATATTAATGACCAACAAAGATGGGCTTCTTATCTCACCTCGAAAGACCTGCTATACTGTTTTCCTTTTGATAATATGGTCTCCAGCCGCCTTCTGCCATACACTCCTCATTATGTGGAGTGCCAATTTGGCTTGGTTCAATCATTGCCCGCCCCAATTGTGATGATCAATTCATTACTTTTTAAGTTGAATAAGTATAAAAATAGGGGTTCAGATTTTCAGGGATCTGGCGGAGAGCTCCTGGCGTCACTTGAGTGAATTCGAATTCACTTATTTTGCCATGGATCCTAGGGTCACTATGATCTTCCAAGTATGGTGGTAAGGGTACCTTAGCCTCTCTCGGACTGATCTTGCCCATGTGGCCGTGGCCAGGTTTACCTTTTCGACCATGCCCCCAAAGGTCGCCACTAATGTGCTTTTTCTTGAGGATATGTCTGCTGGCAAAAAATGTATTAAGCTATTTGAGCAATTTTATAATATTGTATGGAACCCTCTAAACCGAGACGAATGCATTAGGCAGACATCAGTCACTTTTTATGAAATAAAGATAGACTAATTGTAAAAGCAAAAGAGCACTTCCACGCTGTTAGGAAGAAGTTAGAACACAAAACACCTTATTGGTCCACGTTTTACAAACCTCTGTATTTGATTGCTCCCCTTTACCCGATTTTGTCCCTTGGGTGGTCATACCTCATCTTCCCTTGAAAGGCCCATGGGCTTCCATGATAAGGTCACTTCTAATGGCCTTTTCGCTGATGACCCCATGGGAGTTCGTCGAGTTGAGCTCTTTGGCCTTGCTGTCCCTTTTCGGAGTGACGAAGTAACCATAGAAGGGGAAGGTATCACCTTCATCCTTGTTTTCGCTGCTCTAGGTCTCTCTTTGTCTCGCTATTATATATTTGCTTTGCTCTTTGTCTCCAAGTTCAAGCAAGAAGACTAAATCTATAGTGACTGCTGCTGCAGCCATCCTTGCTAGCATCCCCATCCCGTCTCCTGCTCCTGCTCCTGCTCCTACTCCTGTTTAGATGGGTACTCACTGTTTTGCTCGTCACTTTTACTCCAAAAAGGTTGAGGGGGTAATCAAGGTATCCGATTCTAATGACGATGAATTTGATGCTATCAATCAGGTATCCTTCTTCTAATCTCCTTTTACTTCTTAGATTTCATCATTTTGATTTCTTTTATTTGGAGGCTCCCCATTGGAGTAAATGTGCCATTACTACAGCCCCTAGCCAGAGCCCCAAGCTTGTCAAACAGATAGCTACAAAAAGGCGCCAGGTAATGCCTACCTCTGGCCCTGAAGCTTCTCCTACTGGTACTCCTTTTGCTTCTACTGGTCCCACCCATAGGCTAAGAGTGGCGGGGAATCTCCATCTAATGATACTGATGTCGACGAGACTATTGATAGAGTTTGTGCTGACCTGACCGCGGCGGGGTACACACCTACTGAAATTCTAGACATTCGCCCATATGAAAAGATAGCAATGCCACCTCCTCCTCCGCCTTTTACCAAGATGACTGAGGTGATTCTCCTTTCACTTGTTCTTGTTATGCTAATTATATTACGTTTCTTCACCGTTCTAATTTTAATTTCCATAACTCGTAGTTCAACTCATTGCACAAGCTATTTTGACGGCTTCCTCTCTTTCAGAAACCCCGACTGGTAGTTCTCAGGTAATATTGCTCCTTTGCTAACATTTCTTCATTATGCTTCCTTTCTCGCTAGCTACGTAATCTAACTTTCTGTTTTTTCCCGCAGGCACCTCCTCTCGATCATTATCAGATTCAACCCCAATGAGTAGTGCCGAAACGGTGGTGGACTTATTAGATTCCATCTTGGGGTTTGACCCCATTATTGAAGTTGTTACCCACCTTTCCGACACTCGCGTTTAACAGCTTAAAGGACTCCTACCGGGGTGGACACCAAGCCTGCCACTGTTGTCACGACCCGGAAAAATACCCTTTTATTTATAAAATAAAATTGGACAGAAACGCGCAACGGTAATATTTTCATAGTTGTATAAATAATTATTTTCACATATAATTTGTACAAAATACAAAAGTCACAATTTTCAAAAGAATAGAAAAGTAACTATATCGTGTAAAAAGCTTCCAAATGCTTCCGCTGCGCCACTCTGATCCGCTATCTCATTTCTGTCTAAAAAGTATTGGAAAGGAGGAGTCAACGCGACGGTTGAGTAGAAATATCATTCAACCCCATAAGGTGCGTGTGTGTTTGAATAGGTGCACGTAGACACATAATTTCACATAATACTATAATGAAAATGAAAGCATAAAATATCTAAAACTTACAAGATACTTAAATTCCTACTTTACTCATGAAATTAAACAATACTCCTACCTTGAAATGTTTTTAGGGAAAAAGAGAGGATATAGAAGGCTTTATAGGTATATATGGATGAAAATAGAAGGGCTTGTGTGTACATATATGTGGGTGGAAGATAGGCTATACATAAGAAGTGTTTTGGGTGTTGAGAGTAGAGTAAGTGAGGGGGTGTGTTTTTAGGCGGGATTTGTGTGTTTGTGGAAGAAAATAGAGAGAGTATAGTGTGTGTATGTGTGAGGACGTTTTTTGGGATGGGGAAGTGTGTGGGAGGTCCTATTTATAGTGGAGAATGAGGGTAGAAGGCAAGACTTGGGGACCAAGGTTTAATAAATGCAAATCTTTCCATTTAATGCAAATCTCCCAACTAGGCATAGAATTAAATGCCAAATTAAATGAAATCTTCCACCTCCCTCCTCTATTCTAGCCTTGGTGTAACCCTAATCCATGAGTCATGAATCTAGATGAATGGAAGACCACACAAATGCACAATTTCTAGAAGAAATTCATCTTATATTAGTGTAGGATATTTTAATAAAATATTAACACAAAATCAAATAAAATCAAATAAAATCTAATAAAATCTGATTTTGATTGTCCTTATCTTATAAAATCTGAAATCATATCTTTATTTTATTAAAAATTCGAATTTGTATTTATTTATTTTGTAAAAACTGAAAATTAGGGTTTTAGGGCATAAATTAGGGTTTTTGGGCATAAAATCCGAAAATTCATAATTAATTTAGAAAAATTCCAAAATTATGAAATTTAATGTTTATAAATCTGAAATTATATGTATATTTCTCAGAAATTAAGAATATTTTAGTTATATTTTTGAAAATTGCAATTTAGGGCATAGAAAGTTCGAAAATTGACACTTTACCGTTCAAATTGTAAGTTAATCGCAAAAGCAGATGAAAATTTGGAAACAACAAGTAATAATAACATTTACAAGAAGCAAAAGATTTTAAATCAATTATTTAAATATTACAGATTACCGGGTCGTCACATCCTCCCCTCCTTAAAAGAATTTCGTCCTCGAAATTCAACTTTATTTTGTAAAAGAGTTGAGGGTATTTTTCCAAAAATATGCTTTCACAAAAGAGTTTAGAACCCAAAATATATTCCAATCAAATACAAAATTCAATAGATACACTAGAAGTTTTGTAGCAAAAGTCACACATACCAATACCATCTGCCAGGCGTCGGGACTCTAGAGGTGGCTCCTGTGGGCTCAAGAGGCGACTCCCGCACACGTAGCACTTTGCCCCGCAGGCTCAAAACATTCAAGAAGTAGTACTTGGCCTCATGGGCTCAAGACTTTCAAGACATATAGTACTTGGCCTCGTGGGCTCAAGACTTTCAATACATAGCACTTGGCCTCGTGGGCTCAAGACGTAACATTTGCTCTGCGGGCTCAAGCGGTGGCTCCCGTATGCGTAGCACTTTGCCCCACAGAGCACTTAGCTCCCAGTATTCCGGCTGGCAAGCGGCTCTGATACCATTTGTCACGACCCGGAAAAATACCCTTTTATTTATAAAATAAAATTGGACAGAAACGCGCAACGGTAATATTTTCATAGTTGTATAAATAATTATTTTCACATATAATTTGTACAAAATACAAAAGTCACAATTTTCAAAAGAATAGAAAAGTAACTATATCGTGTAAAAAGCTTCCAAATGCTTCCGCTGCGCCACTCTGATCCGCTATCTCATTTCTGTCTAAAAAGTATTGGAAAGGAGGAGTCAACGCGACGGTTGAGTAGAAATATCATTCAACCCCATAAGGTGCGTGTGTGTTTGAATAGGTGCACGTAGACACATAATTTCACATAATACTATAATGAAAATGAAAGCATAAAATATCTAAAACTTACAAGATACTTAAATTCCTACTTTACTCATGAAATTAAACAATACTCCTACCTTGAAATGTTTTTAGGGAAAAAGAGAGGATATAGAAGGCTTTATAGGTATATATGGATGAAAATAGAAGGGCTTGTGTGTACATATATGTGGGTGGAAGATAGGCTATACATAAGAAGTGTTTTGGGTGTTGAGAGTAGAGTAAGTGAGGGGGTGTGTTTTTAGGCGGGATTTGTGTGTTTGTGGAAGAAAATAGAGAGAGTATAGTGTGTGTATGTGTGAGGACGTTTTTTGGGGATGGGGAAGTGTGTGGGAGGTCCTATTTATAGTGGAGAATGAGGGTAGAAGGCAAGACTTGGGGACCAAGGTTTAATAAATGCAAATCTTTCCATTTAATGCAAATCTCCCAACTAGGCATAGAATTAAATGCCAAATTAAATGAAATCTTCCACCTCCCTCCTCTATTCTAGCCTTGGTGTAACCCTAATCCATGAGTCATGAATCTAGATGAATGGAAGACCACACAAATGCACAATTTCTAGAAGAAATTCATCTTATATTAGTGTAGGATATTTTAATAAAATATTAACACAAAATCAAATAAAATCAAATAAAATCTAATAAAATCTGATTTTGATTGTCCTCATCTTATAAAATCTGAAATCATATCTTTATTTTATTAAAAATTCGAATTTGTATTTATTTATTTTGTAAAAACTGAAAATTAGGGTTTTAGGGCATAAATTAGGGTTTTTGGGCATAAAATCCGAAAATTCATAATTAATTTAGAAAAATTCCAAAATTATGAAATTTAATGTTTATAAATCTGAAATTATATGTATATTTTCCAGAAATTAAAAATGTTTTAGTTATATTTTTGAAAATTGCAATTTAGGGCATAGAAAGTTCGAAAATTGACACTTTACCGTTCAAATTGTAAGTTAATCGCAAAAGCAGACGAAAATTTGAAAACAACAAGTAATAATAACATTTACAAGAAGCAAAAGATTTTAAATCAATTATTTAAATATTACAGATTACCGGGTCGTCACAACTGTGATCCTTGGGACTAGGAAGAACCTCATTGATGAAATTCTTAGGGAGGTTTCTCGCCTTGCTATGGCTCTGAGCAAGAAACGTTTTTATGAGGAGTTATGGCTCTAGGCCCCTCACATAAGGGGTCTTCATACCATAGGAAGAAATTGCAAACTCGACTCTACAAGATAAACAATAAAGTTTGTTCCTCACATAATCAATCAAGAAAGCATTGCTCAGGATTAGCGTCTGTTCCTGATGTAATCATTGTCACCCTCCTCACACAGTTGCAATTGACATCAAAGTTTGCCTCCATTTTAGTCGTCTTCTTCGCAAGATAGAGCTACTTTTTCTGCCTTTGGGTTTGCACAATTTTTTTTTTTCACAGAATAGGGAATTTAAGGCATTGGTTAGTAAGGAGGGAAATTTTCCCACCAAAAAACATGCCCAGATTTCCTCAGATAGACATATGGAATTAGATACACAAGACGCACTAAAAGTGGCAAGCCTCTTAGGATTAGAACATCCATATCAGCAATTTTCGGCGACTCAGCCTCACTTTTGCAATAAAAGGACTATTTCTTCTAAAAATTTTAAATTGCAGGACCGTATTGAAAACAAAATTAATGGCAAGGACTACTTTTGCCAAAACCAAAGAGTTAAAGGACGATTTATGCTATATTGCCTATGTTAAATGAAGGTTGAAAAAAATTAGGATATAGTTAAGATAATTGATCTTATTAATGTTTTATTATTTCATATTTATTTAATTGATGTGCTCAATATTTGTTTGGATTTTGTTAGGAAGAAATTCTCATATTATGGTCTTTGAAGCTGTTCTGTTAAGAATCATTTATGAAAGTTATAGAGAATTTCAAAAGAAAAAAAAGGTGAACTAATGATTAATAAATTTTCAAATTCGTAATATATATTTAGAATTTGTTGTTAATTATCTGACTAAATAGGATTATATAGTCTATATGATTAACTATGAATTTTAATTTTATCATTTTTATACATAGTATTTCTAGTGTAATTACTTTTTCTACTAGTACTAAGTAAGTACCTGTAAATTTTTAAAATGTAAATGCTTTAATCTATTTTTTTTTCAAATATATAGAAAAGGATAGACAAAATTGAAATAAATAAATTAAAAATTCTTAATTTGAGGGTGCAAAATGTATATAATCATAGCTTTGGGTGGATAAAAACACTTCAGTTGTCAAACTATTACTGCTTTTATATTTTGATTACTATTTTCTTTTTTTGTTACACTATCTTACAAAATATATGAAGTTTGCATTTTGACCCTTAAAGTCACTTTTCATTCAAAAAAGTTGTTGAATCGTCGCCTCACCACTATCAAAAAGGCTCCTCCACTTCACAATTAAACCACAACCAAAAAAAGACTCAAAACAATTTAAAATTTTAAAAAATTCATTGCTACCGATCACTGTCCGACAACCTTTTTGGCCCGGAGGTGACTACGGTCTATGAGGGAAAAAAATGCAATTTAGTATAAATTATATGATAAAATTTAATGATAGCGATCAAAATATAAAAATAATAATAATTCGAAGACTAAGTAGATGTTATTCCTGACTCGAGGTGACAAAGTTGCACAAAAGTACATAATTGAATGGGAAAGAACCCTGTTGTTCACATTGGATTTCCTAGAGGCTATAGTTCCCCTTCATAAAATTTGGTCTAAATGTTATTACCTAAAAAGGACCCAAAGGGGCATTACCGTAGTTAACGCAGAAAGCTGAGGGAGCTAAGCTTGGCTCTCTCCTCGAGCACACAAATACATTAATGACCTTTCTCTTCTCTTGCTAAATCTCTCACACAGAATAGTGATATGCAGCGGTGGGTTCGAATCATGTGTATCTATCAATTATGGATTACAAATAATTAAATAAAAAATCAGGGGTCGATGCACCGAAAGAATATTTCAAAGGATAATTAGGATGATGATTCAAATTTTTTTTTTGGCAGACAAATAAATAGACTCAAATTTAATTAAATATATGTATTATAATTTTAAAATCAAAAAGTACACATGCATCTTTTAAATTATATAGAGCTCCACCACTAAATGACGTATATTATAGACTTTACTAAAAGAGCAATTATATATATATATATATATATATATATGTATATGTCATGTGGATTTGATCTTGTGCATATCTTGGTTTTCTTTTTTACCATTTTGTAGACAAATTATCAAAGGCATTGAATTGAATTAAATTAAATGGGATGTCTAGAAAGTATTGAACTTTGAATATGACCCGACTATGGCAATGCATGGTACTGCTTTTCTATTTTATTTTTATTTTCTTTTAACCTCAATACTAAATAAATAACCCTACTCCCCCCCCCCCCAAAAAAAAAGGGCATTTGAAATCTCGATGATAGATAGACTCCTTCCCCACTGCTAAGGGCGAGCAAGAAAGAAAATTCAATGATTATTTTTTAACCAGCGCCCCCTTTTGGATATGCAGGTACTAAGAGTCGTCTCACTACCAACCAACAAACATCATCTGGCTGGGTCTTGCCAGTATCAACAATGAGAAAGAAACAACCAAATGGAAACAACAACTAACTATGGCTCTTGACCCAGACAACATCCTAGGCGTAGGGGAGATCGGAGCAAGAGGGAACGCCTAAACAAGACAATGCTATGGACATCATTTAAAATGTAACATAAAATTATACAGAAGTAAGAATATATATATATATATATATATATATATTCACTAATAATGCATATAGTAACACCACCTTTTAGTTTGTCATTGAGAACATCAATTAGGGCACAACTTCTATTTTATCACAATACAATTCAATATTTCAAAAATTAATGGTTCGGTCACCATTGACGTTTCAATAGTGACAACTTAGCAATAAGAGAGATATTATTATAAGATTTCAGTATTTTCCACTAAATTATTACTATAAATATATTATTAATTATTAATTGTGACAAGTTGAAACATATTTTTACTCTAAGCTTTGTATTTATACCAATAGAAAGTTATATATGATATCATGATACATATATAAATATTGCTCTGGAAACAAATACATTACTTGGGTGGCATGGATTTAGCCTTAAAATGATTCGAATTTGTATCGAATTGGATCTTATCAAGTCGAGACTTCTTCCTTGAAACAAATCCTCCACCGAAAGAACAGGAAAACTGAACATGATTTGCACATAGAAAACTTAATTTTAATTAAACATGATTTGCCTAACATGATAAGAATATAAAAACGTATTATAACATAATTATATCTAACAATATACAAGCATAATGACATATGATATGAGCATGAAATAGATGATTATAAACAAGCATGAAAAATAATAATTGTAAATTAAAATTCTAGCATGCCTATACTAAAACTCATATAATTTGGAAAAACCTCTACCTTATTCTAGTTTTCTTGATAACTCTATATATATATAGAAGTGTTTAGGTGTGAATGTGTGTAAAGTAGAGTGTGTGTGTGTGTATGAACGTGAGGGGGGTGTGTGTGGAGAGCTGTGTGTGTGTGTGTGTACGTGAAGAGTGTGTGTGTTTATGTAGAAATGAAGGCAAGATCCTTCCCCTATTTATAGTGTTTTAGCAAGAAAGGAGATTATTTTATTTTGTCATTTATTACAACTTTCCAACTAGGTTTTATATTAATTGCGTTCACACTAGATTGGGTTATAATTTACACAATTGTTAAGCCTAATGTTATGAGTTGTAACCTAAATTCACTTATGTGTCAGTCTAACTTTTTAAGATGCTAACAAGTGTTTTCAAATGTTAGCCAATTTATATAGGATTAATACAAGTGTATTTTATCTTGATTTTTCTAGTATTCTAGGTGTAAAAGTTCATTTAATGTAGAAAATGACATTTAAAGGGTGTGTTATAATTTTTAACTACTATATATGTGTGTGTGTATATATATATATATATAGACACGGTTATATATATATATATATATATGTAAACATAGATTTTCTTGGTTTTTTTTTTATAATATGTGTATATCTGTATGACTATATACATATACAACTATATAGATATATAAATATATAAAATATGTACATAAATATGACTATATAAATATATAGATATAAGTGTTTAGAGTGTATATTAAATATATAATTAAATATTGTTAATAATATAATATGTATTTAGTTATTAATGTAAGTATATTTATAAACGACTATATAGATATAAATATATGTAATTAAGTAAATTAAGTATTGTTAAACATATAAAGTGTGTTTAGGACTAATATGTAATTAATTTAAATTATTCATGTAAGGGTGTTATATGTATATATATATGAATTAATATATTTTGTTTAACATAATAAATAATATTTGTGTTGTGTGTATGACTATCATATTTCTAGCACATAAAAAGAATTGATAAAATTTACACAATTTCTAAATGTAATTACTAATCATTCATATATTAATAAGAAATACCGGGTTATTACATTCTCCCCTCCTTACAAAAATTTCATCCTCGAAATTTATTTCTTACCTAATCAAAGAGCTGAGGGTATTTGTCCATCATTTCCTCTAATCTTTCACAAGTGGTTTCTTCAAGACCATGGTAATTCCATAGGACTCTTACAAGGGGAATGATTTTGTTTTGTAGTGTTCGTTCCTTGACTTCCAATATCTGGACCGGTTCTTCCATATAAGTTAAATGTTTGTCTATCTCGAGGGCTCCATAATTTAAGATGTGAGAAGGATTTGGATGGTATTTTCTTAGCATTGAAACATGGAAAACATTATGGACATTGGATAAAGCTAGAGGCAATGCCAATTTGTATGCAACCTTTCCTATTCGTTCCAGTATTTCGAAGGGACCAACGTATCTAGGGTTAAGCTTCCCTTTTTTACCAAATCTTAGGACACCTTTCCTTGGTGAAACTTTTAGAAACACCAAATCTCCCACCTTAAATTCCAAGTCTTTTCATCTGTTATCTACATAACTCTTTTGACGACTTTGGGCAATTGTCATTCATTTTCGAATTGTTTTGATGGCTTCTGTAGTTTCCCATACTAATTCTGGACCCACTAGTTTTCTTTTGTCTACCTCATCCTAACAGACCGGTGATCTGCATCTTCGCCCGTAAAGTGCTTCGAATGGAGCCATGCTGATTGTAGTTTGATAACTATTATTGTAAGCAAATTCAGTTAAATTGTTTAATTGATTATTTATTGCTTTGCATAATTTGTACACTTAACTATCCCAACTCCATGATTTTTGCACTTTTACCATCTTTGGCCATATTTCGGCAAAAATTTCATCTAAAAATTATCATGTGCCTCTCACCTGGGTTATTCAAGCCTTTCTTGTATAATATATATATATATATATATATGTGTGTGTGTGTGTGTGTGTGTGTGTGTGTGTGTGTGTATGTGTGTTGAAAGAGGAGAGAGAATGAAAAAAAGAAAGAAATTAAAAACAGATTAATAGTATGGGAAGACTAGAGATGAGAGAAATAAATTACAGATATGAGAGACTTAGATCAAAAGACATCGAGATGGTTATTGGGACCCCTATGTTTTTTATTAATAGTATAGATACAAGAGAACACCCTTTAATAATTATATTCAAAGTTTGCTCGCACTCAATCAATTAAGTACGACTCCCCTGGGAAAAGATTTTGAATAACAATTGGAATGAATTGAAGTTCATTTTTAGGAGGAACGAATCGAGTTAAAAACGAGAGTTGAACAAATTTTTTGCAGAAATGGTAAACGAAATACTGATCAATCAATAAAAAGGTGCAAGTTGTGAAGACGGAGGATAGAATGAAAATCATACATAAATTGACATAGGACTCAAAGCCCCAAAGCCACAATCTCCCACTGGGAGCGGTGTCACGCCCCGAATCCGAGACGCGGCACGGCGATGCCCCTTAGCCCAAAAGGACTTGGAGACACCAAGCCACGGAAGTCAGAACATACCAAAACTATAAAATATCCATTAAAAACCTTAGTCGAACATCGCAACGAAAACGATAATAATTTTAGCTATTACACTCCAACTTAAAACATAAATAAAAAAAACCAGTCTACAATAGTCTCCAAAAATCAAGGTCTTAACAGAAGATGACGTAACTAAATAACATTGACTATAATCACTAGGCAAAGGTGACTTCCATTGAATCACCAATCCCAAAATTGATCCTCATCATCTCTCTCGATACTATCCTCTGCAAAATAGTTATTAGTGGTGTGAGCGCACTCGCCCAGTAAGGGATCTCTTGACCCTCTGTTGGATTTGAGCAAGTTACATACATATACAACAGAAAATCATATTTGTAACCCAGACAAGTTTCAAAATCAAGGCTTTACAATTTCAAATAGCAAAACAGATAACAGAGCAGAATCAAACAAATTCATTTATATATCCATGCTCATGAATATTCGGAATCTCTATTGGCCAACTTGATCAAGCCCTAACTATAACCCCGTTAGGTGGGTTCGGACACTACTATTATTACCCGTAGGAGGGCCTTAACTACAACCCCGTTAAGTGGGTTCAGACACTACTATTATTACCCGTAGGAGGGCCTTAACTATAACCCCGTTAAGTGGGTTCGGAAATTGCTACTGTACCCCGTAGCACGGTCAGAAATTTCGGAACTCGTTCCTTCCGATAGAATTCCAAGTATTCAGAGCATGATCATATATACACATATAGCACAACATAAAATCATTTTTAACTTTACATAGAGAAAATTCATAAAATAGCATGCTCAAATCCACTTTTGTATATAAGAAAGTAACTTTTCCAAACAATACGTAAATTTACGAAAAACATATAATTTTTACAAAACATGTCTTTATAAAAGAAATAGAGGAAAGAAACCACTTACTTGAACAAAACTATAATTTTCATAAAACATATCTTTATAAAAGCAATAGAGGGAGAAGAAACCACTTACTTGAACAAAACTATAATTTTCATAAAACATATCTTTATAAAAGCAATAGAGGGAGAAGAAACCACTTACTTGAACAAAACTATAATTTTCATAAAACATATCTTTATAAAAGCAATAGAGGGAGAAGAAACCACTTACTTGAACAAAACTATAATTTTCATAAAACATATCTTTATAAAAGCAATAGAGGGAGAAGAAACCACTTACTTTAATCTTCTCGAGTTTCTATGATTTTCAAGACTTCATGAATCGGGCACTAAGCATGGTCGCATGAATCTCATAATATAAGACTATGAGCATACGCTATCTTACTATTTCGAAAATTAGTATATATATATCAAGATATTAGTATATATATATACGTATGTGTTTGTATTTGTATAAAGAGAAGTTTAAAAGAGAGTAATATATCTCTATCTATGTATATAAGTGTGTGTGTTGATAAAAAATGGGAGCCAAACCCCCCTATTTATACTAGTTGGAGCAAGAAATAGAATTAGTTTATTAAGCTTATCAAGAAGCTTATGTCATGATCTTATCCAATGTAAGATCTTATCCATTTGTCATGCTTATCCGATTTCTCATGCTTATCCAACTTCATGCTTATCCAATTATCATGCTTATCCAACTTCATGCTTATCCAATTCTCATGCTTATCCTTATCCGATTTCATGCTTATCCAATTATCATTCTTATCCTTATCTAATTGTTATGCTTATCCTTATCCACGAGTCATTGATCTTATCCGCATTTCAAGCATACCCATTCAAGAATCTTATCCATATGTGTGTCATCGATCTTATCCGATGTAATGATCTTATCCACTTGTCATGCTTATTCAATTTTTCATGCAAATCTTCTACAATCTTATCCAACTTAATAATAGTAATAATAATAAATGATCATAATAATAAGGTGCCTCTTGAAAGGGTCAGGGTACCACATTCTCTCCTTCTTCCAAAAAGTTTCGTCCTCGAAACTTGCCATGCCTTAGGTTTCAAAACAAAACAGCGAGGATAGGCTCACACAAATTCTCTTCCAACTTCCTCGTCACTTATTAGTGAATGTTTGTAAATAAATAACTTTCTTACTAGATATCTGTAAATAAACTTGTATATCTCATATTGTTCCAAGGCAACGGAAGACAGGACAAATATACATGTATCCCTCTACTCTAGTCCCAAAAGTCACAAGGGTAACAACACAACGGATTATAAGCCTACGCTCCATCATCCATCACCAATGGAAACTATTAAATCCATAATTTGCTGTCATATCTTTCCAATAGAATCCCAAAAGATCATAACCTAAGGCTCTGATACCACTTTTGTCACGCCATCCGAGACGCGGCACGGCGATGCCCCTTAGCCCAAAAGGACTTGGAGACACCAAGCCACGGAAGTCAGAACATACCAAAACTATAAAATATCCATTAAAAACCTTAGTCGAACATCGCAACGAAAACGATAATAATTTTAGCTATTACACTCCAACTTAAAACATAAATAAAAAAAACCAGTCTACAATAGTCTCCAAAAATCAAGGTCTTAACAGAAGATGACGTAACTAAATAACATTGACTATAATCACTAGGCAAAGGTGACTTCCATTGAATCACCAATCCCAAAATTGATCCTCATCATCTCTCTCGATACTATCCTCTGCAAAATAGTTATTAGTGGTGTGAGCGCACTCGCCCAGTAAGGGATCTCTTGACCCTCTGTTGGATTTGAGCAAGTTACATACATATACAACAGAAAATCATATTTGTAACCCAGACAAGTTTCAAAATCAAGGCTTTACAATTTCAAATAGCAAAACAGATAACAGAGCAGAATCAAACAAATTCATTTATATATCCATGCTCATGAATATTCGGAATCTCTATTGGCCAACTTGATCAAGCCCTAACTATAACCCCGTTAGGTGGGTTCGGACACTACTATTATTACCCGTAGGAGGGCCTTAACTACAACCCCGTTAAGTGGGTTCAGACACTACTATTATTACCCGTAGGAGGGCCTTAACTATAACCCCGTTAAGTGGGTTCGGAAATTGCTACTGTACCCCGTAGCACGGTCAGAAATTTCGGAACTCGTTCCTTCCGATAGAATTCCAAGTATTCAGAGCATGATCATATATACACATATAGCACAACATAAAATCATTTTTAACTTTACATAGAGAAAATTCATAAAATAGCATGCTCAAATCCACTTTTGTATATAAGAAAGTAACTTTTCCAAACAATACGTAAATTTACGAAAAACATATAATTTTTACAAAACATGTCTTTATAAAAGAAATAGAGGAAAGAAACCACTTACTTGAACAAAACTATAATTTTCATAAAACATATCTTTATAAAAGCAATAGAGGGAGAAGAAACCACTTACTTGAACAAAACTATAATTTTCATAAAACATATCTTTATAAAAGCAATAGAGGGAGAAGAAACCACTTACTTGAACAAAACTATAATTTTCATAAAACATATCTTTATAAAAGCAATAGAGGGAGAAGAAACCACTTACTTGAACAAAACTATAATTTTCATAAAACATATCTTTATAAAAGCAATAGAGGGAGAAGAAACCACTTACTTTAATCTTCTCGAGTTTCTATGATTTTCAAGACTTCATGAATCGGGCACTAAGCATGGTCGCATGAATCTCATAATATAAGACTATGAGCATACGCTATCTTACTATTTCGAAAATTAGTATATATATATCAAGATATTAGTATATATATATACGTATGTGTTTGTATTTGTATAAAGAGAAGTTTAAAAGAGAGTAATATATCTCTATCTATGTATATAAGTGTGTGTGTTGATAAAAAATGGGAGCCAAACCCCCCTATTTATACTAGTTGGAGCAAGAAATAGAATTAGTTTATTAAGCTTATCAAGAAGCTTATGTCATGATCTTATCCAATGTAAGATCTTATCCATTTGTCATGCTTATCCGATTTCTCATGCTTATCCAACTTCATGCTTATCCAATTATCATGCTTATCCAACTTCATGCTTATCCAATTCTCATGCTTATCCTTATCCGATTTCATGCTTATCCAATTATCATTCTTATCCTTATCTAATTGTTATGCTTATCCTTATCCACGAGTCATTGATCTTATCCGCATTTCAAGCATACCCATTCAAGAATCTTATCCATATGTGTGTCATCGATCTTATCCGATGTAATGATCTTATCCACTTGTCATGCTTATTCAATTTTTCATGCAAATCTTCTACAATCTTATCCAACTTAATAATAGTAATAATAATAAATGATCATAATAATAAGGTGCCTCTTGAAAGGGTCAGGGTACCACATTCTCTCCTTCTTCCAAAAAGTTTCGTCCTCGAAACTTGCCATGCCTTAGGTTTCAAAACAAAACAGCGAGGATAGGCTCACACAAATTCTCTTCCAACTTCCTCGTCACTTATTAGTGAATGTTTGTAAATAAATAACTTTCTTACTAGATATCTGTAAATAAACTTGTATATCTCATATTGTTCCAAGGCAACGGAAGACAGGACAAATATACATGTATCCCTCTACTCTAGTCCCAAAAGTCACAAGGGTAACAACACAACGGATTATAAGCCTACGCTCCATCATCCATCACCAATGGAAACTATTAAATCCATAATTTGCTGTCATATCTTTCCAATAGAATCCCAAAAGATCATAACCTAAGGCTCTGATACCACTTTTGTCACGCCCCGAATCCGAGACGCGGCACGGCGATGCCCCTTAGCCCAAAAGGACTTGGAGACACCAAGCCACGGAAGTCAGAACATACCAAAACTATAAAATATCCATTAAAAACCTTAGTCGAACATCGCAACGAAAACGATAATAATTTTAGCTATTACACTCCAACTTAAAACATAAATAAAAAAAACCAGTCTACAATAGTCTCCAAAAATCAAGGTCTTAACAGAAGATGACGTAACTAAATAACATTGACTATAATCACTAGGCAAAGGTGACTTCCATTGAATCACCAATCCCAAAATTGATCCTCATCATCTCTCTCGATACTATCCTCTGCAAAATAGTTATTAGTGGTGTGAGCGCACTCGCCCAGTAAGGGATCTCTTGACCCTCTGTTGGATTTGAGCAAGTTACATACATATACAACAGAAAATCATATTTGTAACCCAGACAAGTTTCAAAATCAAGGCTTTACAATTTCAAATAGCAAAACAGATAACAGAGCAGAATCAAACAAATTCATTTATATATCCATGCTCATGAATATTCGGAATCTCTATTGGCCAACTTGATCAAGCCCTAACTATAACCCCGTTAGGTGGGTTCGGACACTACTATTATTACCCGTAGGAGGGCCTTAACTACAACCCCGTTAAGTGGGTTCAGACACTACTATTATTACCCGTAGGAGGGCCTTAACTATAACCCCGTTAAGTGGGTTCGGAAATTGCTACTGTACCCCGTAGCACGGTCAGAAATTTCGGAACTCGTTCCTTCCGATAGAATTCCAAGTATTCAGAGCATGATCATATATACACATATAGCACAACATAAAATCATTTTTAACTTTACATAGAGAAAATTCATAAAATAGCATGCTCAAATCCACTTTTGTATATAAGAAAGTAACTTTTCCAAACAATACGTAAATTTACGAAAAACATATAATTTTTACAAAACATGTCTTTATAAAAGAAATAGAGGAAAGAAACCACTTACTTGAACAAAACTATAATTTTCATAAAACATATCTTTATAAAAGCAATAGAGGGAGAAGAAACCACTTACTTGAACAAAACTATAATTTTCATAAAACATATCTTTATAAAAGCAATAGAGGGAGAAGAAACCACTTACTTGAACAAAACTATAATTTTCATAAAACATATCTTTATAAAAGCAATAGAGGGAGAAGAAACCACTTACTTGAACAAAACTATAATTTTCATAAAACATATCTTTATAAAAGCAATAGAGGGAGAAGAAACCACTTACTTTAATCTTCTCGAGTTTCTATGATTTTCAAGACTTCATGAATCGGGCACTAAGCATGGTCGCATGAATCTCATAATATAAGACTATGAGCATACGCTATCTTACTATTTCGAAAATTAGTATATATATATCAAGATATTAGTATATATATATACGTATGTGTTTGTATTTGTATAAAGAGAAGTTTAAAAGAGAGTAATATATCTCTATCTATGTATATAAGTGTGTGTGTTGATAAAAAATGGGAGCCAAACCCCCCTATTTATACTAGTTGGAGCAAGAAATAGAATTAGTTTATTAAGCTTATCAAGAAGCTTATGTCATGATCTTATCCAATGTAAGATCTTATCCATTTGTCATGCTTATCCGATTTCTCATGCTTATCCAACTTCATGCTTATCCAATTATCATGCTTATCCAACTTCATGCTTATCCAATTCTCATGCTTATCCTTATCCGATTTCATGCTTATCCAATTATCATTCTTATCCTTATCTAATTGTTATGCTTATCCTTATCCACGAGTCATTGATCTTATCCGCATTTCAAGCATACCCATTCAAGAATCTTATCCATATGTGTGTCATCGATCTTATCCGATGTAATGATCTTATCCACTTGTCATGCTTATTCAATTTTTCATGCAAATCTTCTACAATCTTATCCAACTTAATAATAGTAATAATAATAAATGATCATAATAATAAGGTGCCTCTTGAAAGGGTCAGGGTACCACATTCTCTCCTTCTTCCAAAAAGTTTCGTCCTCGAAACTTGCCATGCCTTAGGTTTCAAAACAAAACAGCGAGGATAGGCTCACACAAATTCTCTTCCAACTTCCTCGTCACTTATTAGTGAATGTTTGTAAATAAATAACTTTCTTACTAGATATCTGTAAATAAACTTGTATATCTCATATTGTTCCAAGGCAACGGAAGACAGGACAAATATACATGTATCCCTCTACTCTAGTCCCAAAAGTCACAAGGGTAACAACACAACGGATTATAAGCCTACGCTCCATCATCCATCACCAATGGAAACTATTAAATCCATAATTTGCTGTCATATCTTTCCAATAGAATCCCAAAAGATCATAACCTAAGGCTCTGATACCACTTTTGTCACGCCCCGAATCCGAGACGCGGCACGGCGATGCCCCTTAGCCCAAAAGGACTTGGAGACACCAAGCCACGGAAGTCAGAACATACCAAAACTATAAAATATCCATTAAAAACCTTAGTCGAACATCGCAACGAAAACGATAATAATTTTAGCTATTACACTCCAACTTAAAACATAAATAAAAAAAACCAGTCTACAATAGTCTCCAAAAATCAAGGTCTTAACAGAAGATGACGTAACTAAATAACATTGACTATAATCACTAGGCAAAGGTGACTTCCATTGAATCACCAATCCCAAAATTGATCCTCATCATCTCTCTCGATACTATCCTCTGCAAAATAGTTATTAGTGGTGTGAGCGCACTCGCCCAGTAAGGGATCTCTTGACCCTCTGTTGGATTTGAGCAAGTTACATACATATACAACAGAAAATCATATTTGTAACCCAGACAAGTTTCAAAATCAAGGCTTTACAATTTCAAATAGCAAAACAGATAACAGAGCAGAATCAAACAAATTCATTTATATATCCATGCTCATGAATATTCGGAATCTCTATTGGCCAACTTGATCAAGCCCTAACTATAACCCCGTTAGGTGGGTTCGGACACTACTATTATTACCCGTAGGAGGGCCTTAACTACAACCCCGTTAAGTGGGTTCAGACACTACTATTATTACCCGTAGGAGGGCCTTAACTATAACCCCGTTAAGTGGGTTCGGAAATTGCTACTGTACCCCGTAGCACGGTCAGAAATTTCGGAACTCGTTCCTTCCGATAGAATTCCAAGTATTCAGAGCATGATCATATATACACATATAGCACAACATAAAATCATTTTTAACTTTACATAGAGAAAATTCATAAAATAGCATGCTCAAATCCACTTTTGTATATAAGAAAGTAACTTTTCCAAACAATACGTAAATTACGAAAAACATATAATTTTTACAAAACATGTCTTTATAAAAGAAATAGAGGAAAGAAACCACTTACTTGAACAAAACTATAATTTTCATAAAACATATCTTTATAAAAGCAATAGAGGGAGAAGAAACCACTTACTTGAACAAAACTATAATTTTCATAAAACATATCTTTATAAAAGCAATAGAGGGAGAAGAAACCACTTACTTGAACAAAACTATAATTTTCATAAAACATATCTTTATAAAAGCAATAGAGGGAGAAGAAACCACTTACTTGAACAAAACTATAATTTTCATAAAACATATCTTTATAAAAGCAATAGAGGGAGAAGAAACCACTTACTTTAATCTTCTCGAGTTTCTATGATTTTCAAGACTTCATGAATCGGGCACTAAGCATGGTCGCATGAATCTCATAATATAAGACTATGAGCATACGCTATCTTACTATTTCGAAAATTAGTATATATATATCAAGATATTAGTATATATATATACGTATGTGTTTGTATTTGTATAAAGAGAAGTTTAAAAGAGAGTAATATATCTCTATCTATGTATATAAGTGTGTGTGTTGATAAAAATGGGAGCCAAACCCCCCTATTTATACTAGTTGGAGCAAGAAATAGAATTAGTTTATTAAGCTTATCAAGAAGCTTATGTCATGATCTTATCCAATGTAAGATCTTATCCATTTGTCATGCTTATCCGATTTCTCATGCTTATCCAACTTCATGCTTATCCAATTATCATGCTTATCCAACTTCATGCTTATCCAATTCTCATGCTTATCCTTATCCGATTTCATGCTTATCCAATTATCATTCTTATCCTTATCTAATTGTTATGCTTATCCTTATCCACGAGTCATTGATCTTATCCGCATTTCAAGCATACCCATTCAAGAATCTTATCCATATGTGTGTCATCGATCTTATCCGATGTAATGATCTTATCCACTTGTCATGCTTATTCAATTTTTCATGCAAATCTTCTACAATCTTATCCAACTTAATAATAGTAATAATAATAAATGATCATAATAATAAGGTGCCTCTTGAAAGGGTCAGGGTACCACATTCTCTCCTTCTTCCAAAAAGTTTCGTCCTCGAAACTTGCCATGCCTTAGGTTTCAAAACAAAACAGCGAGGATAGGCTCACACAAATTCTCTTCCAACTTCCTCGTCACTTATTAGTGAATGTTTGTAAATAAATAACTTTCTTACTAGATATCTGTAAATAAACTTGTATATCTCATATTGTTCCAAGGCAACGGAAGACAGGACAAATATACATGTATCCCTCTACTCTAGTCCCAAAAGTCACAAGGGTAACAACACAACGGATTATAAGCCTACGCTCCATCATCCATCACCAATGGAAACTATTAAATCCATAATTTGCTGTCATATCTTTCCAATAGAATCCCAAAAGATCATAACCTAAGGCTCTGATACCACTTTTGTCACGCCCCGAATCCGAGACGCGGCACGGCGATGCCCCTTAGCCCAAAAGGACTTGGAGACACCAAGCCACGGAAGTCAGAACATACCAAAACTATAAAATATCCATTAAAAACCTTAGTCGAACATCGCAACGAAAACGATAATAATTTTAGCTATTACACTCCAACTTAAAACATAAATAAAAAAAACCAGTCTACAATAGTCTCCAAAAATCAAGGTCTTAACAGAAGATGACGTAACTAAATAACATTGACTATAATCACTAGGCAAAGGTGACTTCCATTGAATCACCAATCCCAAAATTGATCCTCATCATCTCTCTCGATACTATCCTCTGCAAAATAGTTATTAGTGGTGTGAGCGCACTCGCCCAGTAAGGGATCTCTTGACCCTCTGTTGGATTTGAGCAAGTTACATACATATACAACAGAAAATCATATTTGTAACCCAGACAAGTTTCAAAATCAAGGCTTTACAATTTCAAATAGCAAAACAGATAACAGAGCAGAATCAAACAAATTCATTTATATATCCATGCTCATGAATATTCGGAATCTCTATTGGCCAACTTGATCAAGCCCTAACTATAACCCCGTTAGGTGGGTTCGGACACTACTATTATTACCCGTAGGAGGGCCTTAACTACAACCCCGTTAAGTGGGTTCAGACACTACTATTATTACCCGTAGGAGGGCCTTAACTATAACCCCGTTAAGTGGGTTCGGAAATTGCTACTGTACCCCGTAGCACGGTCAGAAATTTCGGAACTCGTTCCTTCCGATAGAATTCCAAGTATTCAGAGCATGATCATATATACACATATAGCACAACATAAAATCATTTTTAACTTTACATAGAGAAAATTCATAAAATAGCATGCTCAAATCCACTTTTGTATATAAGAAAGTAACTTTTCCAAACAATACGTAAATTTACGAAAAACATATAATTTTTACAAAACATGTCTTTATAAAAGAAATAGAGGAAAGAAACCACTTACTTGAACAAAACTATAATTTTCATAAAACATATCTTTATAAAAGCAATAGAGGGAGAAGAAACCACTTACTTGAACAAAACTATAATTTTCATAAAACATATCTTTATAAAAGCAATAGAGGGAGAAGAAACCACTTACTTGAACAAAACTATAATTTTCATAAAACATATCTTTATAAAAGCAATAGAGGGAGAAGAAACCACTTACTTGAACAAAACTATAATTTTCATAAAACATATCTTTATAAAAGCAATAGAGGGAGAAGAAACCACTTACTTTAATCTTCTCGAGTTTCTATGATTTTCAAGACTTCATGAATCGGGCACTAAGCATGGTCGCATGAATCTCATAATATAAGACTATGAGCATACGCTATCTTACTATTTCGAAAATTAGTATATATATATCAAGATATTAGTATATATATATACGTATGTGTTTGTATTTGTATAAAGAGAAGTTTAAAAGAGAGTAATATATCTCTATCTATGTATATAAGTGTGTGTGTTGATAAAAAATGGGAGCCAAACCCCCCTATTTATACTAGTTGGAGCAAGAAATAGAATTAGTTTATTAAGCTTATCAAGAAGCTTATGTCATGATCTTATCCAATGTAAGATCTTATCCATTTGTCATGCTTATCCGATTTCTCATGCTTATCCAACTTCATGCTTATCCAATTATCATGCTTATCCAACTTCATGCTTATCCAATTCTCATGCTTATCCTTCTCCGATTTCATGCTTATCCAATTATCATTCTTATCCTTATCTAATTGTTATGCTTATCCTTATCCACGAGTCATTGATCTTATCAGCATTTCAAGCATATCCATTCAAGAATCTTATCCATATGTGTGTCATCGATCTTATCCGATGTAATGATCTTATCCACTTGTCATGCTTATTCAATTTTTCATGCAAATCTTCTACAATCTTATCCAACTTAATAATAGTAATAATAATAAATGATCATAATAATAAGGTGCCTCTTGAAAGGGTCAGGGTACCACAAGCGGAGTGCCTTATCCATTAGGCCACACAATCTCTAGAATTTGAAATACTATTTACATAATTATTGTTATTGTTTTCATTGTTGGGATAATATAAATTTATTGTTACTACATTTACCTATGGTATTTGTACTTAAAAATATTAATATTATAACCATTGACGATATTAGTGTATAAATACAAAAGTTAAAGAATTCAAAACTCAAAAATCATCTAACTTGTAATATGAATTTATAGATCGAGATTGTGTGTTTGAGCCACTTCTCAACTTAGAAACAAAGTTATTGTGTACCAACACTAATGCTTGACGAAGTTTTTCATTGATTATATACAAGATACGGGTTTAATATGAATTTATCTAGTTTAGAATATGTTGTAAGTTTAAATTATCAATATTGAGTTTTTACAAAAATTATCCCTCAAGTTTGGGTGTTTGAGTTTTGTGCTTTATGTTGTAACCATTGACGAAGTCTAATTTTTGATTACACTAGTGGCTATATATGCTGATGTGGTGATGGTGTTAGTTATGAGATGTACATTTAGATCCTACTTGAAGATGAATTGGCACTATAAAAAATTTAAATAAAAGCCACCTCATGTTTTTCATTTACATATTTTACTATATATTTAAAAATATTTAATTTATATAAATATTAAATATTAAGAATTTAAATATATATTCATTTTCAATATAAAATATTATATAAATTCAATTAATTTAATTAAATACAAAATTTAATGAAATTACATATTATACAATGCAAAAAATTAAAAATAGAAAATTTCTATCTTCTAATTCTGAGAAAAGAAATCTAAATAATATATATATATATATATATATAACTTTTTATTTACTTAATTAATTAAAAAATAAAAAAAAAACCCCACCCTCCTCTTCATCATCTTCTTCACCCAACACCCCCCCCCCCACCAAAAAAACACACACACATACACACTTTTCTCCAGCCCCATCCCCTTCTCTCCTAGTCCACTCCCCCTAGCCGCACCCCACGACCCCCCAATACCCCTTCTCTCCCAAATTTTCCTCAACCACCCCACCCCCGTTCTCTCTTTGAATCTCTTCTCTCTCTCTCTCTCTCTCTCTCTATATATATATATATATATATATATATATGTGTATGTGTGTGTGTGTGTGTGTGTGTGTGAATATGTTTGTGCATATATGTGAGTGAATATATACATACATATATATTTGTGTGTGTATATAACATGGTTTTTTTTACTTTTTTTTAAATCAAATAACGGATGTTTTTCATGTACGTATTTTGGGGGAAAATCAATAAAATCCCCAAATTATATACCATATCAGCACTGGTGAAAAAATTTGATCAAGTATCATGCCACGTCAACTCTAGAGATTGAAGTAGCCCAAAATTGTACTAAGATTGAAACATTTGTAAGATAAATAACTAAGATTGAAAAAAAAATCAAACATAAAAAACAAAAATTCAAATATCCCAAATTTAGAGGACAAATTTTGTGAAAATCCCCATCACTATTAGTTGATGAAATGTGTTTTGGAAATATATTAGTACAAACTTCTAACCACATTAATAAGTCTAATGCATATTCACAATAAGTATTGCTACAATTTTACTTAAGAAAAATTTAAATGTAATATCAATACTTAATTTTTTTTTTATCATTGGTTAATTACGATAAAGTCCTTTCAATGGAGACGTAACCTTGGATATTTTATTACTCTTTTTTAATAGTAAGAAAATTATATAAGTAATTATGTAATTGGTACTTTCTCCATCCCAAATATTGTTAAGAAACATATAAAATAATGAGTCTTGGGCATTCCATTTTTCGGATATTAATATTTTAATAATTATCGAGAAACTTCTATAATTACTATAATGGTATAATTATAGTCTTCAATATACATTGGTACATTGATATATTAGTCGACCAATGAGTCAGAACCATGTGGTTAAAACAAAAAAAAAAAAAAAAGAGTGTATATGAGAAACAACTACGTATCAAGCATAAAACATTTTCTTTGCTTTGAAAAATTGAAAGGAATATAATTTATTTTAATAATTAATAAGTATCAATCGCAAGATATTTTATTTATTTCCCAACTGAAAACATCCATATATATATATATATATATATATATATATATATTATGTATCTTACATTTCGATTGATTTTAATTTTAATGGTTTCAATTATACAGTTCTTACTCTGTTTTCAAGATCTGAAAGCAGATTGAGATTTATTAAAATTTAGGAAAAATTACACTGACCACCCCTGAGGTTTGACTGATTTACGAAAAACTCCCTACTTTTTCAAAAATTACCAAAAACCCCCTAAGGTTTCAAAAATATTGCAAACTTATTCGAATTTCCGAAAATACCCCTTCCCCTTTTTTGGGTGATTTACATTGACCACCCTGAGATTAGGCTAATTTACAAGAAACCCCCTGTCGTTTCAAAAATTACCCAAAACCCCCTGAAGTTATACTAATATTACAACTAGCACCTACTTAGGTGGACTTATCAACAATATTAATTCTTTTTTTTCCCTTTGTAATATTGTTATCATAAAATTTTAATTTAATAGATTTGGAAAAAAAAATATGATTACTTATTCAAATAAATATTCCGAATTTAATGTTATGAATTTATACTAAATATACGTAATATGTGCTAAATTTATATTTAAAAAAAATATAATTATATGCATCGTATATATCCATTATGTGAAATGAGAAATATAAACATTGATTGAAATAAAAAATTGAAATTAAGTAATGCACTTGAAAACTTTATTTAGCTTGAGGATTCTAACTCATTTTTCTTGAAATTAAATAATGCACTTGAAAATTTATTTATTACAACAGTAATTAGTTATAAAATACATTACATCCTAACTAAATATTGTATAAGTTTTGCACTAAGCAAATGATCTATAAGAACTTGTAGAAGTTCTAAAATTTCTAGAAGTTCCATTTCACATGAGGCCAATCTATTAGAACTATAATTGTATTGTTACTATCTATAAGACCAATGAATTCATGTTTATATTTTGTAGACTCTGATTACACTTATCAAAATTTGAACCCAAGTAAATAAAGTTGTCAACGACTTAACTACTTTCCATTAAACCAATTATATCTAAATTTGATAAATTTAAATTAAACTACTAATAATTGAAAGCTTATAATAAATATTATTGACTAATCAAATCTAAGTAGCGTAAATATTCAATTGAAGAAATCACAACTACACTGTATCATTGTTTTTTTTATTATTATTTTATAATACATGATATAATCCATGCACGCACACCTGTTAGGATTCTAACTCTAACCACTACATTTTATTATTATTTTATAATACATGATATAATCCATGCACGCACACCTGTTAGGATTCTAACTCTAACCACTACATTTTCCACACCTTTAAGGTGGGGTGTATGTTATGATTGTGCTTGATCACAAAAAACTACACTAAGTTGTATTCTACAAAGAAACAAGCGAATTTCATAGGCATCTTATCAAAGTGAAAAAGGAAATCCCAAACCTATATTGGAATTATGAATTTTGAGGATAAAAAGTAGGTTGGGGGGGGGGGGGGGGAGGAAGAAGAAGAATGAAAAGGGTAAAAAAATAAAGTACAAAGCACTATAATTTAAAATGTGAAAAAAATATATTTATCTCCCATTTTTCTTACTAAAATTCATGAATCAAATAGACCATAATTAAAATCCATTTTCATTTGCATTTTCCTTAGTTGATGTTTTAACAATATTCAATTACATTATAGTATTTATGAAATGAAAAAAACCTAATTTTTCTAAAGAAGAATAAAACGTGGGAAAATTTATAACTAAGAGACTTCACAATTATTAAAGACACAATAACTTTTAACTCATTAAGGAGAAGAGCTTGCTAATCTTCATAAATTATTAAAGTGATAAATTCTAAAGTAAATGACATTAACATTTCTTCTACTATTTTGCTCCCATAGAAAAACTGATCCTTCGTGCAATATCCTTTTTTTTTTCTTTTAGCACTACCTTTTAAATATTTTTGTTGGATTATAAAATGCGAACACATATTTTTATTTTCTTTTTAAAATGTCAATTCTCCACTTAAAAGCTTTTTCTCCAATCTAATTATTATTTTTTTTACGTATTTTTAAATAATTTCATCTAATGAATGACACATTTATCTCTTAAGAGTTTGCTTGAAATGTATTAGACCTTAGTTGTCAAAGGAGTTCTGGAATGACTCTTAACGTGTTTTGGCCTCGTTTACTTCGCGAGATTCGTTAATCGGAACTTGTGTATTGACTCAAGATTAGCCAAGATTCAAGTCAATTAGATTGGTTGTTTGGTATCCATGATTAACTCAATAGGATGATCGTAGGTATTATGCAGAAGGTAGTTTGGTATCCAAAATTAAATAAGATTAAACCAATACTAGAATACAATTTACGTTATTACCCTTGATTATTAAAATTTTTCAAGGCTTATTTTTCAAATTATGCCTTAGCCATCTTGCAATAACAATAAAAATAGCAACAATAACAATAACAATAATAATAAGAATAATAATAATAATAATAATAATAATAATAATAATAATAATAATAATAACAATAATGATAACAACAACAACAATAATAATAATAATGACAATAATAACAATAACAATAATAATAATAATAACAATAGCAATAACAAGAATAACAATAACAATAACAATAACAATAACAATAATAATAATAATAATAATAATAATAATAATAATAATAATAATGACAATAATAACAATAGCAATAATAACAATAACAATAATAATATTAATAATAATAACAATAGCAATCATACTAATAATAATAACAATAACAACAATAACAATAAGAATAATAATAATAATAATAATTTAAATTCTTTTTTAATAAGAAGGAAATGAAATTTTTATATTTTAATTTTAATTTTTTATACTTTACAATACTTAATTTGATTGAATAATAATAATAATTTATTATTATTTCATAAAAATATTATTACTATTCAATAAAATTACATATTGTAAAAGATAAAAAAATAATAATAATAATAATTTTTTTTATTATTATTTAGTAAAATTACATATTGTAAAATATAAAAATAAGTAATAATAATTATTATTATTTAATAAAATTATATATTGTAAAGTATAGAAATAATTAATAATAACGAATTTGTAAAAGTAAGGGCAAAACAAGGGATAAAATGGTCAATTCAAATTATTGAAATAGTTAATCTTGGGAAGCCAAGGCTCAATCTCACTCCCTCCCCTAAGATTATAATCTCGAGATTAGACCCATCACATTACGGGCCACGTGAGATTAGGTAAAGGCCTGCAATTATAATCTTGGCAACCAAACAATTAATTAGTCGAGATTAGTTGATATGTGAAGGCCTTTTCTTGGCTAATCTCACGAAGCAAACGAGGACGTTATATTTTGTGAATTAGTTAAGCTCACGACTTCAAAACAACTTATACCAACAAGATGGTAAATTTCATTCCACAATAATAGCTTAATACATAGTGAGTTGTCCAAGAAAATGATATACAGCAATATCTCCAACATTATAACACATACAAAAAAAAAACTAAAAAAAGAGAATAATAGTCGATGAAAAAACACCAAAATTTTCTCCAGGATAACAAGATACATAGTCTAACTCAGCTATGACAATCCTACTTTTGCTTCTTTCCCATTAAACCCATTCTGTTTCCCACCATTCCCACACACCAAAACCATCAACAATAACACAATTAACAAAATCCAGTACAAATCATGTCTTCGGTTCCTCCTCATATTCGCAAGTTCTTCTTTCATGCTCATTAATGTGCCTCAACTGCCTAGGGATTATGGTTCTAGCTCGCTCACATAAGGGGTCTTCATACCGCAAGAAGAAATTGCAAACTCGACTCTACAAGATAAACAATAAATCTTGAAAAACAAAAAAAAAATTAAAAAAAAAACATAAAAAGCAAAAACCAAAAACACATTACAACCACGCATGCAAGAAAGCCCGTCGCCCAGGTTTAGTGTCTATTCCTACCGTAATCAATACCGCCCTCCTCCAACAGTTGCAATTCACATCAAAGTTTGCCTCCATTGTAGTTGGCTTCTTTGCAAGATAGAGCTATTTTTTTCTACTTCTAGGTCTGCACCCTTTTTATTTGACAGAATAGGGAATTTAAGGCGTTGGCTAGTAAGGAGGGAAATATTCCCTCCAAAAAACATGCTAACATGTCCTCGGATAGACATGTGGAATTAGATACACAAAAAACACTAAAGTGGCAAGCCATGTAGGATTAAAACATCCATCTCAGCAATTTCCGGCGACTCAACCTCACTCCTCCAATAGAAGAACTATTTCTCCAAAAAATTTTAAATTGCAGGACCACATTGAGAAAAAATTAATGGTCAGGACTACTTTTCCCAAAACCATAGAGTTACAGGACAATTTATGCAAATTTGCTTATGTTAAATGAAGTTTGAAAAAATTAGGATATAGTTAAGATAATTGATCTTATTAGTGTTTTATTATTTCATAGTTTATTTAATTGATGTGCTCAACATTTTTTTGGATTTTGTTAGGAAGAAATTCTCATATTATGGTCTTTGAAGCCGTTCTGTTAAGAATCATTTATGAAAGTTATAGAGAATTTCAAAAAAAAAAAAAGAAGAAGAAGAAGAAGAAGAAGAACTAATGATTAATAATTTTTCAAATTCTTAATAGTTAGAATTTGTTGTAAATTATCTGACTAAATAGGATTATATAGTCTATATTAACTACGAATTTTAATTTTATCATTTTTATATATAGTATTTCCAGTGTAATTACTTTTTCTCCTAGTATTAACTAAGTACCTTTAAATTTTTAAAATTTAAATGCTTTAATCTAATTTCTTTTTATCAAATATATAGAAAAAGATAGAAAAAATTAAAATAAATAAATTAAAAATTCTTAATTTGAGAGTGCAAAATGTAAATACTCATAGCTTTGCGTGGATAAAAACACTTTAGTTGTCAAACTATTACTGCTTTTATATTTTGATTACTATTTTTTTTCGTTATATTATCTTACAAACTATATGAAGTTTGCATTTAGGCCCTTAAAGCCACTTTTCATTTAAAAAAATTGTTGAATCGTCACCTCGTTGCTATCAAAATGGTTCCTCCACTTCACTATTAGTCGCCCAACCACCAACAAAAAAAGACTTAAAATAATTTAAAATTTTAAAAATCTATTGCTGATCAATTTTACATTTAAAAGCTCCATGCTGCCACCGGTCACTTTCTGACAATATTTTTGGCCGGAAAGTGACTATGAGGGAAAAAAAATACAATTTCGTATAAATTATATGATAAAATTTAATGACAGATATCTAGTGATTAAAATATAAAAATAATAATAATTTGAAGGCTAAGTAGTTGTTATCCATGACTCGAGGTGACAAAGTTCCACACAAGTATACATAGTTGAATGGGAAAGAACCCTGCTGTTCACATTGGATTCCCTTTATATAGGCTATAGTTCCCCTTCACAAATTTTGGTCTAAATGTTACCTAAAAAGGACCCAAGGGGGATTTCCGTACTTAACGCAGAAAGCTGAGGGAGCTAAGCTTGGCCCTCTCCTCGAGCACACAAATACATTAATTTTTTTTTTTTTTTGGTCAGAAACACAAATACATTAATGACCTTTCTCTTCTCTTGCTAAATCTATCACACAGAATAGTGATATGCACTGGCGGGTTCGAGTGAATAGCATCTATCAATTATGGATTACAAATAATATATAAATAATTAAATAAAAAATTAGGAATGCACCGAAAGAATATTTCAAGGGATAATTACGACGATGACTCAATTTAATTAATTATACATATTATAATTTTAAAATCAAAAAATATACATACATCTTTTAAATTATATATAGCTCCGCCACCAAATGACGTATATTGTAGACTTTACTAAAAGAGCAATTATATATATATATATATATATGTATATGTATATTTACTGTGGATTTGATCTTGTGCATATCTTCGGTTTTTTTTTTCTTTTTGTAGAGAAATTATCAAAGTCACTGAATTGAGTTAAATTAAATGGGATGTCTAGAAAATATTGGACTTTGAATATGACCCCACTATGGTAATGCATGGTACTACTTTTCTATTTTATTTTTATTTTCATTTTAACCTCAATATTGAATAAATACCACCCCCCCCCCCCCCCCAAGAAAAAAAAAGCATTTAAAATCTGGATGATCTTGAACTATTGGAGCTTTTTTCGATATATATATTTTTGAAGTATTTGAAACAAATCGCCCACCGAAAGAACAGGAAACTGAAAAGAGATCATGCTTCTTTGCAAGCAGTAAGCACTAAGAAAGGGTGGCCTACTGATGGGTCAATGGGCAATTTCCTTCGCTCCTTTTTTCTGTTGTGCTTTTTCCTTGAAAAATAAACACATTTGGCTTTTGTCTTGACAATAATTGTGCCTATCTAATCTATAAACCCAACTCAAACATCATTCCTTTTCTCCCCCAATTTCTTAATCTTCAACAATGAGAAATGCAAATACTTCTTCCCCCACAAATTCGTCAGAAATTCTTCAAGAAATAACTGCTCTTTCAAAAATGCTACAAGGAATAATTGAATGGATGAGGAGACCAGATTTGGTCAAGAGTAGCAATATTTCCTGGACTGAATCACATATTTCTGTTATTTATAGCTATGTCTTAAAGGTTGAGGCCATTAACTACAACTTCTGTGAACAGAGCTGCACAAACTTAAGCTCTAGTGAAGCTTGGCGTCGCAGATTTGAGCCTCAGAATTCCAAAAAATTCACCACAATGGTTACAACTTTCATGGGAGAGCTTCAACCACTGTTCCAGGTGAAGTACTCAACTGACAAAAGTGAAACTATGGCAGCTTTTATCACTTTCCTTCTTCAATTATTGTTTCATGCGAGGATCGAATTTGCTGTCTTAAGAAAGAGCTGAGATTCCTTGTTACCATTCTTGGGGATACACCATTTCAAGCCACGGATGATCAAGGAGCCGACAAACTATTGGCGAATTTGAAGCAGTGACCAATGAAGCTGGAAGTTTAGTGCGTTCCTTCATCTTCACAACGCACGAACTATTCGAATCCAGAAGAATGGATAAGGCCTTAAGTGTGCTGTTAGAACATATCGGGCTCTTGAAACCTAACATCATCGAATTCTCAGATTCGCTGCCCGATAATGTGAAACCAAAGACTTGTGCTGTCGAGTCAGTCTTCATTGTTGATTCTGTCCTCAATGATCTTGAGGATCTAATGAACCGTGAGGTTGATCTGCTTTTCGATGTGAAGGACCAAATAAAAGTACTCCGTGAAGGGCTAGCGCTTTCTCAGTCTCTGCTGAAGGATACAAAATTGGAGATCAAAGAATTTAAAGAACTTGCTGTGCGAACTAGAGATGTTGCATACGAAGTTGAAAATCTGATGAACAGTTTTTTGATTGGATATTCTCCTATCTGGTATCTGACCATGAGGCTCCCTCATCTCATCCACAAGATTGAGGTTATTGGGATTGAGCTCCAAGAAATCAAGAAAAAATATGAAATTGGAGCCCTACAAGACTCAAAGGATTTCGGCACACAACTATCACTGCAACCTAAGGGAGATCCTTATGCCAATGAGATTATAGTTGGTTTTGAGGACGAGGCAACAAACATTCTTGATAAATTGACGGGAGGAGAGAAGGACCTGCAAATTATTTCTATCGTTGGGATGCCTGGACTTGGTAAGACAACTTTAGCGAAGAAATTATACAATCATCGCTCAATTAAAGATCGCTTTGACAAATGCTCGTGGTGTGTTGTTTCCCAAACATATCAGAGGAAAAGATTACTGATTGATATTTTGGTTGGTTTAGATCTTAAGTGTGACAAAGACTTGATATCAAACATGCAAGAAGAAAGTTTGTTGGAACGCATCTACAAAAGCTTAAAAGGAAGAAGATATCTAATCGTAATTGATGAAATTTGGGATTTAAATGTGTGGGAAGATTGCCGTAGGTACTTCCCAGATGATGGAAATGGAAGCCGAATATTGTGCACCACTAGGAATAAAGATGTGGCTCCACCTCTTAGCATAATTTATGCACTTCCCTCTTTGTCAAATGATAAATGTTGGGAGCTGTTTGAGAAGAAGGTGTTTGGCCATTCACCTTGCCCCTTGCAATTGATAGGGATTGGAAAGGAAATTGCAATGGATTGCCACTCGCGGTCGTTGTTATAGCTGGCATTCTTTCAACTATGGACAAGGAAAAAAGTACTTGGAGAAATGTCAGGAGAAGTTTAGCATCGCATATACTTTCTGATCAAAACAATGTGGTGGTGCAGATCTTGGAACTCAGTTACAAACATCTACCAGAACATCTAAAACCTTGCTTTCTTTGTTTTGGAGTATTTTCAGAAGATGAGGAAATACTTATTAATAGGTTAAAACGGCTTTGGATTGCTGAAGGGTTCATACGTAGAGAAGGGAATAAGAGCTTAGAAAGGGTGGCAGAAGACCAGACGGCGGAGCCAAAACTTGTGTTGTTCATGATTTGTTACACGACTTGTGCTTGAAAACTTCTTAAGGGCAATAAACAGGTGAGTATACTCTTCAAAGTGTTTTTGTTTTGGGCTTTCTTCTTTAAATATAATTATTATATATTTAATTTGCTAGATCATTTTAGTTCTTAGGGAAAGTTATTAAGAAACAAATTTAAGAGCCTTTTGTTTATAAAATAAAATCTTAAATTGGGTATACGATTTAATGTATGTAAATATTTTTTCCTTTCATTTCTACCTTTCAAATATCAAATTATAAATTCTACTTTTCCCGTTTCTATGGTTACATGTACTTTGAGATTTTTTTGCAAAACTATGTGTTTTTTTCCTTTTCTCCTTGTTATTTTTTATATTTTTTAAATTATTTTTTTGATAAAATATTTTCAAATTAGTTAATTTTTTTATTAATTGTATATTTTTATTATCGAATAACAAATACATAACTTTTATTCAATAATTTAATTGAAAGATAAATATTTTTTTATGTTTGGTAATACAGGAGTTACAAATTATTCTGTGTTTTGAAATTAAATTTATCATCCTTTTCAAGATTCTTTTTTTGATAAATTCATTCTTTTCACATTTTAATCATGCCAAAATCAATTGAGTATTTACTAAAGCAAAGTTTGACCACAGGATAGTTCTAATAGAGTTCTTGAATAAATCAAATAACTTCATCTTCTGTGTTGAATGCTTTCATATTTGTTGCTGGAAAATTTTATATTACTTTATTGTTGACCCATATATCCTCTTATTTGGAGTTCTAGATTTCTGGGTCACATTTCTATTATTCAAACTGAGTTTAAATTTGTACTTAAACTATATGTGATGAGGTCGTAATCTGTCCCACATTGAGTGGAGACGAGGCGCTTAAGCACCTTATAAGTGCCAAGTCCTCTCCCTTGTACGGAGGCCTTTTGAAAAACCCCCTGGCCTGATGGTTCGCCTTCTTAATAGCTAGTAGGAGGGACAGTATCTGTGCAGGAGGCCACCGTGTGGTCTGATCGGATATGGGTTCATCATATGGCGCCGTCTGTGGGGACCGAATGGTTCTCGAGCCCCTCGTCTAGGGGGCTTATGATGAGGTCGCAATCCATCCCACATCGAGTGGAGATGAGGCGCTTGAGCACCTTATAAGTGCCAAGTCCTCTCCCTTGTACAGAGGCCTTTTGAAAACCCCCCTGGCCTGATGGTTCGCCGTCTTAATGGTCAGTAGGAGGGACAGTATCTGTGCAGGAGGCCACCGTGTGGTCTAATCGGATATGGGTTCATCAATATGATTAACGGTAGTTTAGTGTTTCAAAATTTATACTTGTCAGCTTTAGTGTTTTATATAAAAATAAGGGAGAATTACATCTACCTCCCCTGAGGTTTGGCGAAATTACAATTCAACCCACGATTTTTTGTAAATTACAATAAACCCCCTGTGGTATATTCCGTCTAACAATTTACCCCAACCGTTTATGACCGTTAGGGTTCCGTTAGTTTTTGTATGTAAAGTTCCGATAGTACTCTTGAGGGGTTTTTTTGTAATATATATAAAATATTTGGGGTTGTATGTTATGTATTACATGTTTGTGGGGCTAAAAGTAATAATATTGAAAAATTTGCTCTGTTTTTCGACAAGTTTTTCGGTGAACTTGAAGCGGGTCTTAAACTTTTCGACATGGGAAACACGTTGGTGAGGTCAATTGTGGGCTAGAATAGGTTTTATACATTTTTTGTTTATCACTTGTAATTATTACATATCACAGGGGGTTATTGTAATATACACAAAAAAATATGGGTTAAATTGTAATTTCACCAAACCACAGGGGAGGTAGATGTAATTTGCCCTATTTAATATCAGCAAAAAATAAAGGGCAAAACGGACTTTATACACTTTCCGTCCATCACTTGTAATTATTTCATACCACAGGGGATTTATTGTAATTTACAAAAAATTGTGGGTTGAATTGTAATTTCGCCAAACCTCAGGGGAGGTAGATGTAATTCTCCCTAAAAATAATATATAATAATAAAGAGAATGCGTTTGTGCGTGGCGATTAGCACGTATACTTTTCTTTCTTTTAATGAAATTTTGAACAACGGTGTATATTGAAGGAAATATTTTAGTTCTTATAAAGAAATACTATAAATGAATAAAAACCAATATAGTATAGTCTGTTGCGAAGTTAGGAGACTGGAAGGTGGGGTGGTTCCCCACACCCTCCTTTTTAAGTTCATTTATAATTAAATTTTACAACCATTTTTAAATTCAGTTTGGGGATTATTGAAGGTTTCGATACTTTAGAGTGCATTTGATGTGGGGAGCATAGTTTAAGCGTGCGGACTGAATTTAATCCAAGAAGAGAAGAAGTTACAAGTAAATGCTTTTGTATTTCAGGACTCAAATGAATAAATTGTTTTTATGCTAACTCTTAGAATCAACTTAATGAAAATCAACTTATACTAAATAACTACATATACACACATATATATACCCACTAAGTATATGTGTGTATATATATATTAAGTATAAGATCACTTAACTAATACATAACTCTAGCAGAAACAGACCCTGAAATCCTGGACCAAATCATTGATTTAACTAGTTTGAATGACACATTGGTGTTGTGGTATAAAGAGTATTGAATGCCCAAAAACATGAGCAAAATGCTTTGTCCGAAAATAAATTAAATGTGTTGGGTGTGGTAGATTTGCATTGGGTTGTATTCGTATATGGAAAAGTTATGCTGGTCACCTTTGTGTTTATATCAAATTACGAGAACTCTCTACAATGTTTATAATTATCAATATTCCTTGTGTTTTTGAACAATTATTAAGAAATACCCTGCTGTTGGTAGCCATATAGCTTTTAGATATTTTTCGTTAATTCTTTTTGTGATTTGTTAAACTATGTTTCGGTCAATATTTGTTATTTTTGCTGACAAGAATACTTTTTTGGGTGTAGTTGACACTCATGTTTTTTCGTCAGGAAAACACTGAAAAAGATTGACTGAATAGTATATTTGACAAATGACAAATAAAGTCAATAGCTAATTACAATTTGTACCCCTGTGCTTGCGTTGAGGTATCATTTACCCTCCCCATCTTTAAAATGTCGCATTTGAACTCCTCCCTACTCAAACCGCTTGCAATTGTTGACGTGACAATTGACCAATTTGCAGGTGGTTGGGGGTGACCGTTGGAATTTGGTAGACTATTTTGCCCTTAGTGTAGGTCTATATAACTTGTTCATAGATGTGCCTCTGTAATAATATAAATACTTGCAAATAAATATGGATTTAAAATTTCAAATGTATACTATTAATAAATATTGTTAGATATTTCTGCTACATTAACATCGCAGGGCTTATGCAAAACTAACATAGATGAATATGTGTTAATTAATATATAAAATAATATATATATATATGTTATAAATATAAAAATGTATTTATGCCATTTTTTATTTATAATATTTAGACATATTTAGAATAAAAAAACTATAACTATATTAAATTATACATATATGTATAAAATTATATAAAAACAATTTCATATATGTTTAAATAGGTATATTTATACACTGACCTACAATATATTTACATTTTAAAATATAAATTTATTAAATTATAATATGTATAAAATTATGAAAAACTCACAAATTAATGTGTGTATATATATGTATTAATATTTATTTATGCATGTATATATATAATAAAATATACATAAAAGGGTTAAAACAATATGTAGAAAATACAAAACTTTGTATACACAATTTTCTATTTGTCAAATTTGAATGTAAAAAATATGCGTATATTAAATTACACATATAACTATAAAATTATAAAAGAAACTCTAATATATGTATAATATGTACATATATATACACATACCTACAATATATTTATATTTTAAAATATATGAATAAATTTATATAACAATACCTCGAGACTCATGACATGACAAAGTGTTTATAATAGAGATAATTAATAATAGCTTATGAAGTAATTAATCTAGGAGTGATATTATTTGATGGGAGATGAGTTGGAACATTTTTAAACTCGAGGATCTGATTGAGAGAATAAAAATAAGTAGAACCTAAAAGTTTTGAGGGACAATTGAGAGAGAATATAATTTTTGGGGTTCTCAGTGGAGAGAATGGGAGCCAATTATTGGACATTTTAAAAGCTAAGGCGCAAATTGATTAAAATCAATAAAGAGTAAATTTGATATTCAACAATTAACTTGATATATAAGTGTGACACTTCATACTTAACGGCCAAATTCTAACACTGTCAATAATTTAACTTTGATTGTTTAATAGAAGAGTGCAAACATGAAATTTTAAAGCTGAAGAGAGTAAACGGTACATCGACCAAAGTACAGGGGTGCAAGTTATAATTAGTCCTAAATTTAACGAAAAACTTCTATAAGCCTTACGTATACTAACGCCAAGGTGTTTCTTGATAATAGTGTGAAAACACAAGAGATATTGGTACTTGTAAACATTTTAAGGGATCTTTTATAACATGGCATAAACTGATCAGGGGTGACCACCGTAAGTTTTCCTTTATATTGTCTAAAGTGTACCTCTATTAAAGCGAGGTATCAGAATTGGAAAATATATCATGAAATGCATGTTTGATATCATGTTCTTTTTTTTTTTTTTTAATGCACTAATTTCTCGTAAAGCTGTTGTATTTTACAGATAACCAAAATAGATGACGACTCTAATTATTTTGTTTTCTAGTGGCTCTTCAATGTACGAGAAACACCACCGCTTGTATTTCCACAGCAATGCCACCCACTACAGCAAAAACGCCATTTTCCAGCGGAAATATTCCGGGGGAATATTCCGCCGGATTTGGACCGAGAAATAAAAAAAACCGGTCGAAAAATAAAAAACCGGTCGAAAAATCGGGGGAAATTTCCCCCGGTTTTTTTACTTTTTTTTTAAAAAAAAAACCGGCGGACAAACCGGGGGAAATATTCCCCCGGTTTTTTTTAAAATATTCTTAAATCCTAAACAGGCGGAAATTCCGGGGGAACTACTCCCCCGGTTTGTTTTAAAAAAAATTTTAAAAGCAAAACCGGGGGAAAATCCAGGGGAATAATTCCCCCGATATTTTTTAAAATTTTTTTATATATTCTTAAATTTAAAACCGACGGAAAAACCGGGGGAATATTTCCCCCGGTTTTTTTATATTTTTTTTTATATATTTTTAAATCTAAAACCTGCGGAAAAACCAGGGGAATAATTCCCCCGGTTTTGTTTTTATATTTTTTTATATATTTTAAAATTTAAACCGACGGAAAAACCGGGGGAATAATTCCCCCGATTTTTTTTAAAAATATTTTTATATATTTTTAAATATAAAACTAGCGGAAAAACCAGGGGAATAATTCCCCCGGTTTTTTTTTAAATATTCCCCCAGTTTTTTGTAAAATATTTTTATATATTTTTAAATATAAAACCAGTGGAAAAATCGGGGGAATAATTCCCCCGGTTTTTTTAAATTTTTTTTATATATTTTTAAATCTAAAACCTGCGGAAAAACCAGGGGAATAATTCCCCCGGTTTTGTTTTTATATTTTTTTATATATTTTAAAATTTAAACCGACGGAAAAACCGGGGGAATAATTCCCCCGATTTTTTTTAAAAATATTTTTATATATTTTTAAATATAAAACTAGCGGAAAAACCAGGGGAATAATTCCCCCGGTTTTTTTTTAAATATTCCCCCAGTTTTTTGTAAAATATTTTTATATATTTTTAAATATAAAACCAGTGGAAAAATCGGGGGAATAATTCCCCCGGTTTTTTTAAATTTTTTTTATATATTTTTAAATTTAAAACCGGCGGAAAAATCGGGGGAATAATTCCCCTGATTTTTTAAAATTTTTTTTTTTATATATTTTTAAATTCAAAACCGGGGAAAATACCGGGGAAAAAATTCCGCCGGTTTTTTTTTATTTTTTTATGTCAAACCGGTGGAAATTAATTTTTTTTTTAAATGAAGTTAATTAATTGTTTAAATTGTTTTAGAGTGTACTTTTATATTTTCTTTTAGTTTACAATAATAACCAAGTAAAATGAAAGACAATTGTACTTTTAGGAATTATGTTGTGTTCTTTAACAAATAAATAAGATAGAGAATTTTAAGTTTTGTTATAGGATCTGATATACAAAGTCCAAATCCAAATCCGATAACATAATTTGACAACTGCTCAATCCAATTTGAGAGATCCTATAAAATCACTATCTATAAATACTAAACTCAAATCTATCAAAGATACGAAAACAAGCCAAAAATTCTAGTCGATTAAAAATAAAATAATATTAAAAACCTAAAAAATCAAATAAAAATGAGCATATATAAGTATAGTGATGGACAGAAAAGTGATAGTCATTTAAGGATAGTATACATTCAAACATGTTTACTTGAAATTAAACGAGAATACGTTAATAGAAAAGTACCAAAAATTATAATAAGTGCATATATTATATGTAAACTAACATATATTACATTTTGCTTAAGAGGTGCCTTTAGTATTATTTTATAGGAATTTTTACTAAGTATGGGGTGTTTGAATTTTTATATTTTATATTTAAGTAAGTGAATTTACCCCCCCCCCCCCCCCAAGTCAATTTGAATTGTTCTTTTATTGATTTGAAATGTTAAGATTATTTGAAATGTTAGGAAGATAAACTTAATTTACTGGGCAGTTAGTTGAATAGTTGAATCTTTTTGTAATTTGTTCCATAGTACATGACAACAGGTATGTGTTGTCTCGTATCCCTCATTGGTATGGTCCTCTTGTTAGACGAGATGGTAACAATCTTAAGTCATTATATATTTTCTTGCTAAAAAGTCTTTTGATCGATATCTGCATATTGTTATTCCTTTTTTTTTTTCCTTAAGTTGGGCATTGATTTCTTATGAATAGTATTATCTTTTTATCAAATACTTTCTATTTACTGAAGATGTTTACGCCCAAAAATCATGACACGATAATACAAAATTTGATTTTGTTATCTTTTCCCATGACATTTTTATTAAATTCTTTATAGTTAAATCAAATATTTTCTTTTGAAACATATATATTTTTAAAATTTACAAAAACAATTTTATCGTTTTAGACGATCATATCAAAGGGACAGGACGTATTTTGGTCATGGATAGATTATAATATGGAAAAAGTTATATGTGTCCGATATTTTTATATTCTGAAATCTATTTTAGTTATTACTTTTTATAATTTAAATAATTATATATGATTTAAAATTTTTTGAAATATCGAAAGCATATGTAAAGATTTAACTCATAAATTGAATACATAATATGAACTAAGATACGAAAAATAAATCTAAAATTTGTCCTGATTTTCAGCATTTTTCCTGCTGTGCTTGTAGAAGATAGTATCGAAAGAGATAAAGAGGACCAATTGTGGGGTTGGTGATTATATTGAAGGAGTCCCTGCTTAGACAATTAGTTTATGTGATATAGTTCTACTATTTTCTTTTATGACTCTATCTAATAAGGCTATTATAGCTTAGTCTTTTATTTATATCTTGAATTGGAGTTGTAATACTAGCTAGGGTTATTCTCGTTTCTGCTGTGATATTCGACTACGGTCTTTAAAGAATATTTTTTGATCATCATTACTCTTAAAAAAATCATATACGTTCTAATTTTTACCAAAAAAAATTACAATTTATAAGCTCCAATGGAAAAAATACTTATATTTATAATTAATATAATTTGTGGGAACAAACTATTTTTTTTTTCCCCAAAAATCGGGGGAAAACGGGGGGAATTATCCCCCGGTTTATTTTTTTAAAATTTTCCCTCGTAAATCGGGGGAAAACCGGGGGACATTTCCCCCGGTTTATATTTTTAAAAATTCCCCAGTAAATCGGGGGACTTTTCCCCTGGTAAACCGGGGGAAAACCGGGGGAATCATTCCCCCGGTTTATTTTTTTATAATTTCCCCCGATTTCCCCCCCCCCCCCCCCCCTTTTTTCCCCTATCTCCTCCTCCTCCTCCTCCTCCTCCTTTCTCCTCCATTTGTTTCTCTCTCAACTTCGCCCTCTCTCTTTGTCCGACTCTCCAACCGTCGACGCCCCTGCCGCCCGTCGCCACCCGCCACCGTCGCCGTCCCCTCCTCCGCCGCCCACCGCGCCCTTAACCATTTTACCGGCTTTGTTTTTTGAATGATAGTTTATTTTTTATTGTTTTACATATTAATTGTTTTGATATTGTGATATGCAAATATATAGGATTTTTGTTGTTAGATATGGTATAAAATAATGTATTTTAACATAATTATTGATTGTTAATAATGTACAAATGTTAGAGGTCTTTCATGTATGGATTTATTGCGTTTTTAAAGTATATTTTTCGTAATGTATAAATGTTGGAAGTGTTTGATATACAAATATATATGATTTTTGTGTTAGATATGGTATTTGTTCATGTATTTTAACATAATTAGTAGCATTTGATATATGAAATTATTGATAATTATGGATTGTGTTATTTTGTAATATGTAAAGTACTTTATAAATTGTTGATGTAAAGTATGAAAGGTGATTGTAATTTATTTATTTGTCTTGAAATTGTAGGTATTTCGCTTGTTCTACTCCGTTTGCGTAGCCTTGTAATTTGGTATAAATATCGAAAAGGTACGTATGGCTAACTTTTGCTAATATGAGCCATTGCTTGGCTATGCGTAGTTATAATTAGATGTAGCTATTAAGGTAGTATGAGATGTGGAGATGGTGGATGGGAATTGGGGGAAGGGGTGGAGCCTTCCCATTGTTTGCTATGGTTTATACGTGCTTGCATGTTGTGGTGATATAAGGGGGTGGTACGTATTTTTTGACAATATATAATTAGTAAATAAAATATAATAATGCTTTATATATTCTATAATATGATGCAGTTATTTTGTCTTTCGTGAAATTTTTGTATACGTTATGTAATATGATGCTTGTGTTTGAATTTCTGTAAAATGTAAAATTTGTTACAATGAAAAGTTAGATTATATAGTTAAGTATAAACAAACCATATAATAATTAGTTAATCTGTAATATGTAGATGGATATACCCTCGCATAGAATGTGTATGTATAGAAGGACTGAGGCTAATTCTTCGGGGCTTTAAAACTCGTTTATTGATGGAGTGGATGGATTTATAGAACATGCTAAAGCTTGTGAAGAGTTTATAAAGTTTCGAATGATTCGATGTCCATGTGCAAAATGCATTAAAAAGTGGGCTATTCTAGAACCGTTTAAAGTTAGGGAACATCTTCTCCGTTTCGGTTTTAAAACAAATTATTGGTTTGGGGTAGATCATGGTGAGATAGGACCCGTTCAAGATAATACATCGTTCGGTCAACCGAGTACATCTATTAATCTTGACAATAATCCCCTACAAAGATATGTAGATATGTGCTTCCATTCCGTTAGGGAAAATATTATTGTAGATGATATGGTAGGTGTGAGGAATAACGATGGACAACTTATTGTGGAAGAGGCGCCAAATGCGAAAACTAAAAAATTCTTCGATCTCTTGAGTGAATTTAACAAACCAATTTGGCCTGGTTGTGAAGATCACTCCCCTTTATCTGTTGCGGCAAGATTAATGAGTATCAAAACTGATTACAATGTTGCGCGGGACGGTATTGATGAAATCATACAGTTAATGTCTGAAGTAATTCCTACCCCGCATGACCTCTCAACAAACTTTTACGAGACGCAGAAACTTGTAAAACGATTGGGTTTGGTTAGCTACAAAATTGATTGTTGTGTCAATGAATGCATGTTATATTATAAAAATGATTCTGCCGCGACGGAATGTAAATTCTGTAGTACTCCTAGATATCGAGAAATTCCAACTAGGAGTCAAGGCTGACGTAAACACATCCCCGTTAAGCGAATGCATTACCTACCACTAATCCCACGATTAAAACTTTGTATGCATCTTTGAGTTCAGCACCACACATGCGATGGCATGTTGAACATCGCCGACCGGAAGGGGTTATGTGTCACCCAGCTGATGGGAATGCATGGAAAAATTTTGATGCAGTTTATCCTGATTTCGCTGCTGAACCTAGAAATGTTAGACTTGCTTTGTGTTCTGATGGATTCACACCGTATTCTCAATCAGCATCGCCATATTCATGTTGGCCGGTAATTGTAACACCGTATAATTTACCACCTGAGATGTTTATGTCAATGCCTTATATGTTTTTGACATGCATAATTCCCGGGCCAAAAAATTTGAAAGCTAACATTGACGTGTATTTGCAACCACTTATTGATGAGTTGAAAGAACTTTGGGATGTGGGTGTTGAGGCGTATGATGCATCAAAAAACAAAATTTTATGATGAGAGTTGCGTTGATGTGGACAATTAATGATTTTCCTGCGTATGGAATGCTATCCGGTTGGATGACTGCTGCTAAATTAGCATGTCCGTATTGTATGGGTTACAGTAAGGCCGTAACATTGAAACATGGAAGGAAAAATACATGGTTTGATTGCCATTGACAATTTCTTGAAATGAATCATCCTTTTCGACGGAACAAAATGAATTTCAAGAAAAATAAGACTGAGTTCGACTCGGCACCACCGAAAGTCGATGGTCATCAAATGGCAGAACTTGTACAATGGTTCCCGAAAATTACTGAGCACCCGCATATGGAAAAGTTACCCGGGTATGGTATAATGCACAATTGGACAAAACAAAGTGTATTTTGGGAATTACCGTATTGGAAAGATGTTTTAATTCGTCATAACCTGGATGTCATGCATATTGAAAAAAATGTATTTGATAATATTTTTAAAACAGTAATAGACATCAATGGAAAAACTAAAGACAATCCATGTTGGTGCAAAAGTCAAGCGGGCAATGGGGAAAGCCAAAAGCTAAGTACACCTTCACGTTAGACCAAAAAAGAGCAATATGTGAGTGGATTAAACAACTAAAAATGCCAGATGGGTATTCCTCAAATTTAAGTCGTTGTGTAGACTCACAAGCAGCCAAAATTCATGGCATGAAGAGTCATGATTGTCATATATTAATGGAACAATTATTGCCTATTGCATTCAAGGAATTGCCCGATGATATTTCGAAGCCATTGGCTGAATTGAGTCAATTTTTCAAAGATTTGTGTTCAAGTACATTGAGGCACGATGATCTTGACAAGATGGAGAAAAATATTCCAATAATTTTATGCAAATTAGAACGAATACCTGTTCACTTGATCGATGAAGCTCGGAATGGTGGTCCAGTGCAATTTAGATGGATGTATCCGTTTGAAAGGTAGATCATTTATTTTTATAAGTACATTGCATAACTTAAATTATCTTATGCATTGTTATTAATTACATAAAAAAATTTCGTTAATAATGTTATAGGTATTTGGGCAAGATGAAAAAAACAGTCAAACAAAAAGCTCAAGTAGAAGGGTCTATATGTGAGGCCTATCTCAGACGTGAGACTGCTAATTTTTGCTCCTTCTACTTTAATTCCCACGTGCAGTCAATGAGTATGCGCGTACCATGGAACGATGACGGTGGTGTTGATGTTTCAGTACCATCAACTTTGTCGGTTTTCAATCAACCAGGTCGTCCATTAGGAGCATGTAAGGAACGCTATTTTGAGAGTTTGCAGGAGTATAATTTTGCTAAACTGCATGTGCTGTTAAATTGCGATGAAGTCGAAATATATATCAAGTAAGTATCACATTTAATAAATTATAATTATTTTATGCCTTTTATATGATTATCAAAAATTATGAATTAAATCTTGTCAAACGTAGCTATTTTTGACAACATTATAGGAACACAGAAGTTGACGCAAACGAGCGGATCAAAAATGAATTCGCAGATTAGTTCAATTCGCACGTAAGTTTTAATTTAAAAAACATAAAATAAAATTGTTGCATAATCAAGTGTGAAAAGATGTATATACGTTGTTGTTGACGTTAATTATATACGTTTCATTATATAGGTCCTTGAACTGAATAATTGAATGTTGTCAATATTTTTGAAACAAATTGCGCTGGGGCCTAATTTCTCTGTGAGGACATATCCGATATATATTGTGAATGGTTTCAAATTTCACACACGATCATGGAGTGAGGGTAAAAAAATAATGAATTGTGGCGTATGGGTTAAAGGCGGTTACGATGGCGGTTCCGGCGAAGATGACTACTATGGAATTTTGAATGAAATTCTTGAATTGGAGTATACGGGGGAACCATTAAAAAAAGTGGTGGTGTTCAAGTGTGGTTGGTTTGACCCCACTCCACATAGAGAAACGCGTATTGCACACCCAGAATGTAGTATTATTGAGGTGAAACAGACAGGCAGATACAGAAAATATGACCCTTTCATAATCGCCCAACAAGCGCGCCAAGTTTATTTTGTTGTGTACCCAGGCCGTATTTGTGGCAAGACCCAATGGTTCGCTATAATTAAAAGTAAAGCTAAAGGCAGAGTTGAAACTCCTGGTGGTATGGAGGAGGCTTACCAAAATGATATGTGCCAGGTCATGAACTCTTCTAGTGAGAATGGAGTACCCGCTTTGTGTGATGAAGATGTTGACTTAGATATTGTTCAGAACTTGAGGTTCACAAGGAGGATGAAGAGGAAAATAATGATGTCTCGGCCGACGAAGAATATAGTGAGAGAGATGAGGATCATGAGGAAGACTTGGTGTTAATGAACAATGATTCAAATAATGATAGAGACAGTGACTAGGGTTCATTTGATTTGTAAGAGTTGATTGTTAATGATTGAATTCTTATGCAATACTTTATATTAATGTAAATTATATATGTATCTTTCTTATTAATATTAGTATGCAATTCATCTATTAATTTATATTAACGACAATAATTTAGATGCAACCGCGGAAACGCTCTGCATCAAGTAATGCCATACGGGGTAGAATCAATTCTTCACAATCATATGTCCCCACCACTCATCATTTATCACATGACTTAAACGATCCTCCAATTATCAATGAACACATGAACACAACATACCATCATGCTGCATCGGCTCCATTGCAATTCATGCCTACTCCATCCGTAGGTGGACATAGTCCACCGATTAGTTCACCTAATCCATCTGCTCAGGACGCATATAGCATCCCGGATCCTCCAACCACACGACAAGCTGGACAAAAGCTTTTCTTGGAGCCAGCTTCGAATTGGTAAGAGAGAGTTTAATATGTCAAGTTTAAATGTATTATAATAACTTAAGCATGATGTGACGTGTATATATACTGTATGTGCAGTAGCTTCGCCCCGGCCGATCGTGGAGCTCACACTATAGGTACCGAATTGAAGAGCCGAATGACTGAGTTCGTTCCTACATTCAAATATATTAGCACAGAGCTTTTTGATACGTGGTTTGAGGAGTGGAAGGTTCGTATTTTCTTTTGTATATTGATTATATGTAACACGTAACACATAAATTTTTATGCATGTTGTAATCTTTTAAAATATAACATATACAAAAATATGTTGAGTGAGATCCTGCGTATGAGTATCATATGAAAAGGGCTTTTCGAAGCCGTGGTTTGAGAAAACTGTCGCAGCTATATGAGCAAAAAACTTTTATTTGTCGAAGCCGAAGTCACTTGCGACGAAAAAACTTGAGATGGTATGTTATTTATTATTAATTTTATTATTACTATTATTGTTATTAAAACTTTTATTTGTCGATTATCTAGGAGGCCGAGTGTCAACGTGAGGTCGGCTATCATGAGGTTGTTCAAAAGTGTTATACGAGATCACTTAGACCCAACGAGATTACCGAGGGTGACAAGGATGAAGGGAGCACGGCCAATAATATAGTTTGGCTAAATCAAAATGCCAAACAAGTCCACGTATGTATACAATATATTAATTTGCATATTTAATTAACTAATTATACATACTTGCATGACTTAAATTTCAATTGTTTAATATAATTTATTTAATTTCGTGTAGGAGAACTACCAACAATTGTTGCAAGCCCAGAAACAATCAATAGCAGCAGGGTTGAGCGATGAAGCTACACAACAGTCTAAACACGAGTTGTTTATGCAGGCGGTCGGACCCCCGAACAGAAAGGGCCGCCAAATTGGGCTGAACTACATTCCTCGGGAAAAGAGGGGGCAACACTCATTGGGAAGTTCCTCGTCGCGTACTGCTCCTTCTAATTCCGGGGCAGATGTAGAGGCGCAGTTGACGCATCTCAGAAATCAAATTGAGACTTATATCTCATCTCATAAAGAAGAGATCACTGAATTAAAGTCTCAAAATAACACAATGATGTCAATGATGCAACAACTGTACACCAGACTTGTGAGCAATCGCCCGTCCGCCTCCGGAGCAGCTCCCCTGTCATCTCGTCGGCGTCGTCCCACAGGCAATATGTCCCACGACACATGTCATGATCTCGATCAAGGATTTCCCGCTCAACACATGTTCGCACCTCAACCAAATATGAATCCCATGAATGTCGGAGATGACAACGAAAATGACATCAACTATTTTGAGGATGACAATGAGGAGGACGAGTAGACACATTCGATAGTTTAATTTGTCGTATGAACAATGTTTTTATTTGCTTGGCGAATTTGTATTTTATATTTGAATTATATTTCAAACAATATAGGATAATATTTTATATTTGTCAATTTATTTTAGCTTTCTGTATTTTTATTTTTTTTACTTGTTTGTGAATATTAGCATATTGCATTATTAGAATATTATAAATGAAATTTATAAATAAAAAAATTTTAATGAGCTGATTTGGGCGACCGAATTAAAATAATTTTGTTTAAAAAAATCGGGGGAAATTTCCCCCGGGTTTTAATTAATTAATTTTTTTTTAAATTTTGCGGGGGAAAACCGGGGAAAATTTCCCCCGGTTTAATAAAATTAATTGTTTTTCAAAATTCTCCGGGGGAAACACCGGGGGAAATTTCCCCCGGTTTAATAAAATTAATTTTTTTTAAAAAAGTATCGGGGGGAAAAACCGGGGGATATTTCCCCCGGTTTAATAAAATTAAATTTTTTTAAATAAAGCGGCGGAGAAAACCGGGGGAAATTTCCCCCCGTTTAATAAAATTAAATTTTTTTAAATCAAGCGGCGGAACAAATCGGGGGAAATTTCCCCCGGTTTAATAAAATTAAATTTTTTTTTTATAAATCGGCGGAATATTCCGCCGGTTTGACGTCCTGCGGAATATTCCGCCGGTTTGACGCCGGTCGAATCGGTCCGTGTAAACCAGCGGAAAAACCGGAGGAATACCAGCGGCCGGGCGTATTCCGGCCCCAAAAAAACCGGCGGACCAGTTTCCGCCGGTTTTACAATTTTCTGGCGGAAATTCCGCCGGATTTTTCCCCCGCTTTTACCCGTTTTTCCTGCAGTGAGTCATGGAGCTCACTTGAGACCTTTTGGCTTTCACGTTTGCTCCATGTTTTGCCCTATTCGAGACTCATCAATATTGTGCATTGACGGCATGAAATTACTAAGAGTGTTTGAATGGCCGCATGGCAGAGTACTCGAACATGAAGAAGCGAATGAACTTCCAGTTAACTTGAGATACTTAGCTGTTTTCGATGTGTACCCAGGAATTTGGACAAAATCACTAGGCCACCTTGTGAACCTTGAATTTCTTATCGTGACTTACGAGACCGTTCATCTATCCTCATCAGTGATTCAAAAAATGGTCAAGTTGAGACACATCCGGGCTTATGCAATAGTATTTAAGAGTTCTTATACAAATAACATGGACTTTCTTTCCACCGTAATTATTGAGTCTCCAAAGGATGAAAAGATGTTGAAATGTTCACCGCATCTTCGCAATCTCAAATGCAAATGCAAACCATTATCAGAAAAGGAGAGAGAATATCGCTGTCCTGATCTCCGCTTCCTCACTCAGCTTGAGTCACTCAACATGGAGGCCTACAATTGTTGGGGTGACTTATCAATGGTGGCTCCCATAAACTTCCCCCCAATATAAACAAGCTGACTCTATCACGCTTATGCTTGCCTTGGGAAGAGATGTCGGTAATTGGTAAGTTGCCAAACCTTCAAGTTCTCAAATTAAGAATTTATGCCTTTGTGGGAGAACAATGGGACACAAAAGATGGCGAATTCCAGCAGCTTATATTCTTGCAACTGAGTGGATTAGATATCGCTCAATGGAATATTGCCTCAAGTGAACATTTTCCCAAGCTACAACGATTGGTGTTGGGTGGTTGCTACGAATTACAAGAGATTCCTTGTGAAATAGGCGAGATCGCGACACTGCAGTTGATTGAGGTTAATTGGTGTGGAGAAGCAATGGCTAAATCTGCTAGAGAAATTCAACAAGAACAACTGGACATGGGAAATGAAGAGCTTAAGTTGATCATCGAATCTTTTCGTTATTAAAATATTATATAATAAATAAAAAATATAATATGAAAGATTGATGTTTGTGATATAATTGCACTCTTCCAGAAACGACTACAATATTTTGATACTACCTTTTTGAATTAGATTGAAAATTATAATTTTTTTTCTTTTTTGGAAAGGGGTGATTTGTTTTTTAATTGAACTTTTTTTTTCTAACTAGCTTTGTTATATGAATATGTTACTTTTGTTTTTGGTGGAATTGCTTTGGATAGGGTAGTGGAGAAGTGTTTGGTGGAGGAAGAGAAAAAATTATGCCTTAAAGTTGTAGGCCATTAACCACTACTTCTGTGCAGATTTGCATGCATGCTTGTGCATGCATTAATAAGTTGTGGCGTCTCAGATTAGATATTGCTCAATGGAATGTGGAGCATTTATTTGTTTTTTTTCATTAATATAGTTTGGGAAAATAAAAGATACATGGTAGTTAAACATTTGTTGTTTTCTTCCCCATGTGGCCATGTGAGAGATTTGGTGATTATATTTAGTCAATAGAACTACCCGTGATCCTTTCATATTGTGATCGGTGTCCTATGTAGCCAGAACGGAGCTAGTAATTTTTATTGGTAGGAGAGGGGAAGGGGTTGAAATCTAAAATATTTTAAAAGATGTATATAAAACTTTACTCAATATGAACTTGAAAGGGGAACAATCACCCCCTCCTGACTTCGTCCCTCTGTGTGTGGTACCTGTAATGTTTAAGTCAACATCAATTGTTGCTTTAATTATATGATTGATGATTTATAAATATTTGTTGAAATCTAAAGTTTTCAGATGAAGAATGCATACCTAATTAAGAAGCTTCTTCAAATTTAGGAATCAGAAAAGGGTATATTACCCTGCAGTGCATAATTGGATTTCTCATTAACTTTTGTGGTTGATATATGTTAGCAAGTTAAGTCAAAGCAACTAACAGTTTGGGTCGAATTGTAGGATGTTCGTTAGTGACAGTGGTGGGGGATGTAACTTTTTGAACTTGAAGAGTGTACCTATAATTTAATTTACTTATTTAAATATTATATAATAAATCAAAATTATTATAAAAAATTTAATGGTTGTGATATAATTGCAATTTTCCAGCAATGATTATAATATTTTGATACTACATTTTTGAATTAGATTAAAAGTTGTATTTTTTCTTTTATGGAAAGGGGTGATTTCATTTTAATTGAAAATTGAGTGATGATAGTGATGGATATATATATATATATATATATATCTTCGAGTTAGCATTGTTGTATGAATTTGTTACTTTTATTTTTGGTGGAAGCGGTTTGGAGACGGTTCGAATCTTTTGTTACATAATTGTGTTACATCTTCTGTTACACTCATCAATACACATTACGTGTATTGGTGAGCGGTAGAGATAAGGAAAGAGAAAAATTGATGACATGGAAAAAAATAGAAAGATTCTCTTTCTTTATCTCGACCGCTCACCAATACACATGGCGTGCATTGATGAGTTCAACATAACATGTAACACGATTATGTAATAGAAAATCCAAACGGGTTTGGAGAGGGGAGTGGAGAAGGATGAATCCATTGAACAAACTGTAAAATGATCAGGAAAAAAAAAAGAAAAAAGAAAGAAACAAAAATAAGTAGATAAAAATAAATAAATTGGAGGATGTTTATGTTACTCTATATCTTATTAAGGGGTTAAATGATACACACTCAATTCTGTAGATGGAAAGTGTTATATTTTATAATTTAAGGGTGCAAAACATGTTTAACCATTAAATATATGTATTCCCTTCTAAATAATTTAACAATACTTTTTTTAAATATTTGTGTGTTTTAAATGATTTTGATACGAGACTTTGGTCAATCTTCATGGACCTCTCCAATAGTGACACGTGTCGAGGAGGTCCAACTCACCTGAAGCCTAGTGCCTTCCTTGCATTGTTGGTCTCCTCAACCAAGGGCAAGTTCCTCGTTCTCAGCAGTAACCTCCTCGATGTTGTGCCTCTTCTCAGGGAGTTGCCTTCTCGATATTATGTCCCTTCTCGACCTATCCTAGATGGATCTCTACTTGCTCTTCGAGTAGGTTTGACTCAGGATTATTCTCGAACAAGGGATATACTCTGACAACATCACCACTCGAAATACATGCCTTAATATGATGGTCCTCACCATCTTTGTATGCAAGCGCTCACTATCTTCTAACACACGACAAATTGGATCAGACCAGGGAGGACTACTCATAACTCAACCCTAATAGACCTTCAACGGTAGCCCTAATCATCCGGTGCTCACACCAATCCTTAACTATAATTACCCCATGAAAACCACATTAGGTATTCACTACTTACAACCCTACCATTACTCTTCTCAAATATTAATCCTTCATAAGCTAAATACTAACTTGAACGCCGGAGGATTTTCAAAAGAGACTTTCGGGTAAGCTCACTTGTGCTTATCTGTTGGTAGCAACTTAATGACAATGAAATTTTGTCACAAAATCCTAATAATAATTTTTTTCTGTCATCAAGTTGTCAATACAGATGTGTCACTAGTTGCCGATGGTAACAACAAAAGTATTAATTTTTGTCAGCATTGAGTAATATTGTGACAACATAAAAATTACTGTCGCCAAAAAACTTAATATATGACAAAATAGAGGATATTGTCCTTTAATGGCTTAACATGATTATTAGTAACAACTTTTATATTCTCATTTTTATATCTTGTCAGTAATATTTGTTTTTAGTGATAGTTCAACTAAAGAAAAAAATAATTATTAACTTATGTTAATTAGGGGAAAAAGTTGAAAATTCTCTCTCTCTCTCTCTGTTTTTTTTCTTTTGCCTGAACTGTATGCATATATTATGTATTAGTAAGTAACGGTGATGACCATTAGAAAACGTCGAGCCTGAAGATCCGCTGGCGAATTCATCTGTGCATTAAATCCACAGGTTATTCAAGTTGGCATTAATGGTCAATTGGCATTAATCAATCAAAACATTGGACAGGCAACTA
>CM047883.1:8427748-8481916 GCA_026212405.1 Petrea volubilis | reverse complement strand
TAGTCAGTCTTCATGACCCTGGGAAAACTCTTATATGGATTAGGTGTATGGACCACACTCATACATACTGTGATCCAAATTTAACCACGTATTATATATATTTTATAAAAAAATTAATATATAACACGTGGTTGAATCGGACTTATGTATACACCCGATTAATGAAAGAAAATCTTTATCTGGATGCAGCATTTATGATGAGAAAAAAAAACTCCTCTATATAAGAATTTCTAAAATATATAGGTTTTTTTAGCCCAAAGTTACTTTCTCAATTAAAATAATGATGTGATACAACTATAACTTAGGTAATATGTACGTTTTTTAGAAGTAATAATTCAAATACAATTTGGCTTTCATTTAACTTCTGAAAGCTAAATTGTGACACCCGGACCCTTTTACCAGCCTTATTATTATTATTATTATTATTATTATTATTATTACCATAATTTACTATTATATGATTACGGATGCCATTGCTACTATTTTTATTATTATTGTTAGTATTATTATTATTATTATTATTATTATTATTATTATTATTATTATTATTAGTATTATTATTATTAGGACTTATACTTTTTATTAATATTTCCATTGTTTCTTTTAACATTGATTATTGTTATTATCATTATTATTAGTCATACCGATTATTATTTCATTTTTATCATTATTATTGCTATTGTTAATATTATTAATATTAGTTAAATCCTTTTGGGTTTAGGATTGTTGGGCTATCTTATTAGGTTTAGGATTATTGGATTAATCCTATTATATTTAGAACTAATGGCTAACCCTATTAGGTTTAGGAATCCTTCATGGATTATAAATCCTAGAGTGTATCAAATTAGGATTGAGCATTATATTAATTGGACACTTAGGGTTATAAACATAAACCTATTAACTAGAGAGCGAGTAGAGGCGAGACCTAACAACCATTAGTACCATGCGACATTGTGAATTCCGGCGCGGCAATTGTTGTAAGTTCCTAACCCACCGCATGTATCACGATTTCATGTTAGATTATTTGGAAATTATAAAAAAATGGTGATTGAGCAATATTATAGCACCACTCAAGATTTCATTAATTTATTAATGTCTAAAATTCTTTAGGCACATACACGTATATGTATATATATATGAATATATATATATATGTATATAGATCTATAAAAACTTTAGAGATATATGAATATATATATATATACGTGTGCGTGTGTGTGTATTGACGTGGGCGGCGTATGCATATATACATATATGTGGAAACCTTGTCAATATATGAACATCATGCAAGACTTTGCAAAGTTTAGAATCACAGGATCATTGATTAAATTTTGTTCTAGGGAATGACGAGTGTTGTACGAATTGATTAGACTTAACTATGTATATACGTATAACCGTTATGTATATGCATATATATATATATGCACACACACACATAATTTGATGAGTGATTTTAATCTTTTGGGATATTAGCAAACTTGTACAAATTTCATAAATTATTTTGAGATCATAGATTGTTGATATTGACTCGCAATCCTCCTTTAAATTATTAGATCCGAATAATCGTGATTAGGATTTGGTTTGTTAAACCTCGACGATCGTAGATATGTGAATAGGTCAAGGTAAGTGGTTTCTTCTCTCTATTTGCTTTTATAAAAAATAAGTTTTCCATAAATTTATGTTTTCGTTGAAAAAGTTATTTTCATATATAAAAAGTGGATTTGAGCATGCTATTTTATGAATTTTCTATATGAAAAGCTAAAGTTGTTTCATGTTGTGTTCTATGTGTATTTATAAACATGCTCCGAACACTTGGGATACTATTGGTAGGAACAAGTTCCGAAGTTTCCGACCGAGCTACGGGGTACAGTAGCAATTTCCGAACCCACTTAACGGGGTTATAGTTAAGGCCCTCCTACGGGTAATAATAGTAGTGTCCGAACCCACTTAACGGGGTTGTAGTTAAGGCCCTCCTACGGGTAATAATAGTAGTGTCCGAACCCACCTAACGGGGTTATAGTTAGGGCTTGATCAAGTTGGCCAATAGAGATTTCGAATGTTCACGAGCATGCATATATAAATAAATTTGTCTGATTCTGTTTTGTTATCTGTTCTGTTACTTGAAAGTGGAAAATGTGGATTTTTGAATATTGTCTATGTGTGCAAAGTGTGATTTTAAATGCTATATATATATATATATATATATGTAACTTGCTTAAATTCGATAGAGGGTCAAGAGATCCCTTACTGGGCGAGTACGCTCACACCACTAATAATCATTTTGCAGAGGATAGTACCAAGAAAGGCGACGAGGAACAATTTTGGGGTTGGTGAGTGGATTGAAAGTCCCTGCTTAGAGACTTTAGTTATAGTTATATGTTTTGATGTTTTCTTTTATGACTATCCATTAAGACTATTATAGATTGGTTTACAATTTATGTTTTAGTACTAAAGATGTAATAGTTAGGGTTATTATCTTATCCGCTGCGAGACTAAAGTTTTTTTGATGAATATTTAATGTTTTTAGTATGTTCTGATTTCCGTGGCTTAGTGTCCCTGAGTCATTTGGGCTTAGGGGCATCGCTGTGTTGCGTCCCGGATTCGGGGCGTGACATAAATGATAGCAATATCTAGTAATAGCAATATTAGTGTGTAGTCATTATTAGTGTGGCCCAAAGATTAGGACCTCAAAGTCAATGTCCTCTTAGCAATATTTAGTGATAACACCATTAGTGTGCTGTCATTATTAGTGTGACCCCAAAGTCATTGTCCTTTATTGTTGATTAATTCATTAACATCGATCAAGATGGGAATCTATTAGTACTCCACAATTAAGACTATGAGATACATATTACGTGAAACTTGTTCTGATGAGGTCATTGGAAATTTCAAGCAAAAGGATAGTTATGGTAAAGAAAGTGAAGATTGAGTAGTATTAAATTAATGCTACTTTTCATAATTTCTTTAACAGAATTTTTATATGTGATTTTTTCCAAAATATATTTCAAATTGCGATTTTCAAAAGTAAAATCGAAGGTATTGTTTATAGTGGTTCGAGCGGTTTGGCAGTTCTAAACAATAAAACAAATAGCTAGAAATTTTTTTTTTATTATTAGCAAAATATTCGAATTAATATTAAAAAATCAAAGCAAGACAATAAATTTTTGAAATAATAAGTATAAATACGCAATTTATGGAGACCATAGAAATAATAGATGTAATGTGACCATGCATACTTGAATCAATGTTGAAAAATAATATTGATCAACTGCACAACTTTCTTAAGATTTTAGCATAATATAACCTACTAAACTTTTAGTCAATGCATAATTTAATATTTAATGGTTAGATTTATTTGAAATATTAAATTATTAAATTAATCATTAATGAAATTTGGAACAATTTAACGAGTGATTAGTAAATCTATATATCTTATATTTCAAAGAGTTTGAGCTAAATAAATGGATAAATTCAGACATATATAATTAATATATAAGGGCAGTTCGGTTCGGTGCGGTTTGATAAGAAAATTAGAAATTGAATCGTGCTTGCAATGCGATTTCGAACATAGTTATTGAACTGCAATTTTCTAAGAAAATTATAAGAACAGTGTGATTCGATGTGATGCGGGCAGTTCAAGCGGTTTTTAAAAATTTATACTCAACCCTTTTAAAAATTATATTAATCATATTCTTTTCGTATAATCATTGCTATTAAAAGAAACTTATTGCACATATCAAGCTTTATTGCACAGAGATCAAGTTCAAAACGTATTTGAATTACTGTAAATCCTCGTGTTTTTTCAAAGTTCTAGCAGATTTACCTGTTGTAAAAAGTTATGCGGCCGAATCAAGTATTAAATCTATAACTCGTATTGCTTGAGCCTCTATTTTTCCACATTCCAACAAATGCAATAGTGATTAGGAAACAAGAATTAGTTGAGCTGTGCTACCGCGTCAGTATGTTAATTTTTTGTTTCCTTTAACATAAAGAGAGGATTGCATTTTTTGTCCCATAAGTCTCTCCAATTTTATTTTTTTTTATGGCACTTTCAATCCCAAAAAGAAGATTTCCGTTTAATTCCTAACAGAAAATGGCATACTTGCTGTTAGGATAATTACAATTTCTCCTTGTTTTCATCAAAATGTGCGAAAACACCCCCCCCCCCCCACCACCCACCACAAAAAAAGGATTTATTTTTCTTATTTTGTATTAACTTTTACTTCAAATATATAGAAACATAGACAAATAGCTAAGTAATATAAATATAGTAATAAATAAAAATTAAAATGACAAATATATGCATAATTTCATTTTCATATATATATACACATAGAAATTGATGTTAAAAATAAATCAATACAATATAAAAATACATAAATAATATATATTACAATTTTATATATATAATATCACAAGATGTATATACACTTATATTTCATAATTTCTTTATATTTCATTTTGACATTTTAATAAATTTAAAAGTTTTGCTTATATTCAATTTTTGAAAGAACAAAACAAATAGCACTACAAGAAATTTTAATTTCAACAACTTTTTTGTGAAAAGCTAAATTTTTCATTGTTGAATCTATAAACAATGAAAGATTTATGTTGCCACCTTCATAGCCAAATGCTTGTTTCTAAAAGTTCATTGCAACTAGCAAAATACATTACCTATACATTGTGTGTAGGCAACATTATTGATTTGATTACCAACTTTTGTATAGTTGGCAACAAATAATGCTATCTCAGAAACTGCAAGTTTTTCGAAGGTAAAGATGATATTTCATTGTTAAACGTCATTTTCTTAATTAAGATGGCATTTCATGGAATTTTCAATGATACATTTTGTTGCAAAAGACACGATCTTCAACAATAAGACATTTCGTCCCTAAAAATATATTTTCGCAACAAATATTTTCATTCCAAAAAGTGTACATAAATATATTTTAAAACCAACCACCGCATCATCAATTTGTTGTCACCAAATTTATATAATTAATGACAACCTTCACTACAGGAAAAACGGCAATTTCCGGCGGAAAATTCCGGCGGAATTTCCGCCGGAATTTTGAATTTCCGGCGGAATTCCGACGGAAATCGTTCCGCCGGAAAAAATGGCCCCGGAATCCGGAATTCCGCCGGAAAGAAATTCCGGCGGAAATTCCGTCCGGCGGAAAAAACCGGGGGAATATTCCCCCGGACGGAATCCGGCGGAATATTCCGCCGGAATTCCGCCGGAATCTTATCCGGGGGAATTCCGGCGGAATATTCCGCCGGATTCCGTCCGGGGGAATATTCCCCCGGTTTTTTCCGCCGGACGGAATCCGGTGGAATATTCCGCCGGAATTCCGCCGGACAGCCGCGCACCGCCGCTCCACCACCGCCCCCGAACCGCCGCTCCGCCACCGCCCCCGAACCGCCGCTCCGCCTCTGCCACCGAACCGCCGCTCCGCCTCCGCCACCGAACCGCCGCTCCGCCTCCGCCACCGAACCGCCGCTCCGCCTCCGCCACCGCCACCGCCCCCGGGACCCGCCGCTCCGCCCCCGAACCGCCGCTCCGCCTCCGCCACCGCCACCGCCCCCCGGGACCCGCCGCTCCGCCTCCGCCACCGCCACCGCCACCGCCGCCCACCTGAACCGCCGCTCCGCCTCCGCCGGACCCGCCGCCGCTCCGGACCCGCCCCTGGAATAGTACTCCAAAATATTCAAATATTTGCAACTGCAAGGATTTGAACTCATGACCTTGGGGTTGAATGACAAGCACTCCACCACCAGGCTATCTCTTGATGTTGTGATAAGTTTTGTTTTGTTTTATATATATTATATATTTGTTTCATTATTCTTATTTTAATTATAATTAAAAGATAGTATAAATAATAATAATTATAAGATAGCATTGATAATATATAAACATATGTATTATATACATTATAGAAACATATATGTGTACCATATAAGCATATGTATACCTATAAATATATTATAAATAATTAATAGTTAAAAATTAACATTGATACTATATAAAAATATATATTATATAGATTATATAAACATATGTGTGTACCATATAAGTATATGTATACCTATATAAACTATAAATATATTATACATAATTAAACATGTGTATACACAATAGTTAAAATGTAGTTTGATACTATACAAATATATATATTATATATACTATATAAACATATATATACTATATAGATATATGTATACCTATAAGTATATTATATACATAATTAAAAGATAGTATAAATAATAATAGTTAAAAGATAGTATTGATACTATAAAAACATATATATTATATATACTATATAAACATATATATACAATTTAAACATATGTATACCTATAAATATATTATACATAACTAATAGATAGTATAAATAATAATAGTTAAAAGATAGTATTGATACTATAAAAATATATATATTATATATACTATACAAACATATATATACAATTTAAACATATGTATACCTATAAATATATTATACATAACTAATAGATAGTATAAATAATAATAGTTAAAAGATAGTATTGATACTATAAAAATATATATATTATATATACTATACAAACATATATATACAATTTAAACATATGTATACCTATAAATATATTATACATAACTAATAGATAGTATAAATAATAATAGTTAAAAGATAGTATTGATACTATAAAAATATATATATTATATATACTATATAAACATATATATACAATTTAAACATATGTATACCTATAAATATATTATACATAACTAATAGATAGTATAAATAATAATAGTTAAAAGATAGTATTGATACTATAAAAATATATATATTATATATACTATATAAACATATATATACAATTTAAACATATGTATACCTATAAATATATTATACATAACTAATAGATAGTATAAATAATAATAGTTAAAAGATAGTATTGATACTATAAAAATATATATATTATATATACTATATAAACATATATATACAATTTAAACATATGTATACCTATAAATATATTATACATAACTAATAGATAGTATAAATAATAATAGTTAAAAGATAGTATTGATACTATAAAAATATATATATTATATATACTATATAAACATATATATACAATTTAAACATATGTATACCTATAAATATATTATACATAACTAATAGATAGTATAAATAATAATAGTTAAAAGATAGTATTGATACTATAAAAATATATATATTATATATACTATATAAACATATATATACAATTTAAACATATGTATACCTATAAATATATTATACATAACTAATAGATAGTATAAATAATAATAGTTAAAAGATAGTATTGATACTATAAAAATATATATATTATATATACTATATAAACATATATATACAATTTAAACATATGTATACCTATAAATATATTATAAATAACTAATAGATAGTATAAATAATAATAGTTAAAAGATAGTATTGATATTATATAAATATATATATATATATACTATATAAACATATATATACAATTTAAACATATGTATACCTATAAATATATTATACATAACTAATAGATAGTATAAATAATAATAGTTAAAAGATAGTATTGATATTATATATATATATATATATATATATATATATTCTATATACTATATGAACATATATACTATATAAACATATGTATATCAAAATTTTAATTTGTTAAAAGAAAAAATATTGAATGAACAATCACAATTTCTAAGGAAATAAAATAGTAGAAGTAATATTAACACATCATTTATATTGAACTTATATATATTTTCCCAAAGAGTGTTTTTTTTTTAAAAAAAAAAAGATTGTGTAGTTAGTTGGATTTGAACCTAGGACCTTTGGGATACAAGTCCAACACCTTGCCATTGAGCTACTTCAAAAGTTGTGTATCTTTTTGCCTAAATATTTAGTAATATTACGTTTTAAATTAAAAAAAAATAAAAAAAAAACCGGGGGAAATTTTCCCCCGGTTTTTATTTAAAAAAATTCAAAAAAAAAACCGGGGGAAAATTCCCCCGGATTTTCCCCCGGTTTGCTCTCTAAAAAAAAAAATATTTTGCTCTTACATGGAATTGAACTTGGGACCTCTTGGATACAAGGCTAACACCTTGCCATTAAGCTACTTCCAAACTTGTGTTTTATCTTGCCAAAATATATAGTAATATTAATATTTTAATTAAAAAATTCAAAAAAAAAAACCGGGGGAAATTTTCCCCCGGATTTTCCCCCGGTTTTTTTTAAAAAAAATTCAAAAAAAAAAACCGGGGGAAATTTTCCCCCGGATTTTCCCCCGGTTTTTTTTTTAAAAAATTCAAAAAAAAAAATCGGGGGAAATTTTCCCCCGGTTTTTTTAAAAAAATTCAAAAAAAAAAAACCGGGCGAAAATTTCCCCCGGATTTTCCCCCGGTTTGTTATTTAAAAAATTTTAAAAAAAAACCGGGGGAAATTTCCCCCGGATTTTCCCCCGATTTTTTTTAAAAAAAATTCAAAAAAAAAACCGGGGGAAATTTTCCCCCGGATTTTCCCCCGGTTTTTATTTAAAAAAATTCAAAAAAAAAAATCCGGGGGAAAGTCCGGGGGAAAATTCCCCCGGTTTTTTTTTTTATTTTTTTAATTAAAATCCGGGGGAAAATTTCCCCCGGAATCTAGCGTTTTTTCTGTAGTGCTTTTGATTATCACTTATTATATTGTAACAAATTTACTCATTTTCTTATAGTGTAAATTACTTGTTGATCCTATTCATTTTCAGGGAGTCTTTTCCTCATCATCAAAGTTCAAGGTCCAGAGATAGTGTTTTGTAGTTCAGATTTTAATGATTTTCATTTCTGGTTCGTTTTGTTTTGTGGTTAATGAATAGACTGCAGGCTTGGGCTCGACCTCAAAATATATATATTTTGCTTCAATTTATATATTTTACAGACGTATAAATTACATTTTTCTTTTATCTCTTTTCCTCAAATTAAAGACACATTTATTTTGTTCATTTTTCTTGAACTTCAAAATAAGGATTTATTAGGTGGACTTATTTTTATTTTTTCAAAGGCCAAGTAGGCTTTGACATAAGAAAATTTGGAAGAAAAATCACAAATTTCCCAAGTTTTTGTGAGTGGCCGGACCTCAGCCAATTTCGTTGCCAATTTGGAAGAAAATCACATAATCCGGCCAAAATTGAAATTTTAGAAAAGTTAAAAGGATGAAAATTAAAAAATAAGAAATCAAGGTTAAAAATCAAAATTGGCCAAGCTTAGTGGACCAAAACTGCATTTTCCCCTCATTTTTCATTTTAACTTTATTTGTGATACTGGTATATTCCAAATTTTTAATTATTTTGAACAAAGCTCTCGTTATATTTAAATAAGGGTTAATTCTGTTTTTAGTCAATTTTGGTTCTTTATGTTTAGACGTTTCTAATTTTGGTTACTAACGTTACAATTTGTTACCCAATGTCGTCCTTCCGTTAGTTTTTCCATTAAAAATCCTAATTTCATTTACAATTTGCCCTTTTAAAAATAGAAAAATACCAAAATGCCCCCAAATAAAAAAAAAGGAGCCATTAGAAATACATGTTGATGAGTTGAGTGATGAAATAGAGGGTGGAAAAATGACAAAAATACAGCCCCAGTGGTGGGAGTTCGAAACAGGCACAATTGAGTCATTGGGTTCTGATTGACATTCTGATTGATATCGATAGGGTGTTGAGTTGATTGTATCAAAAAAAAAAAAAAAATGAAAACAAACATAAAATACTCTTTTATATCTAAGAGTGATTATACCTTAAATAACTAACAGCATGCTCTAACCACTTAATCACAATTTCCTCTCTTTTCCGTTTGAAATTCCTAAAAACCTTAGCTTTACTATTCGTTTTTCATATACTTATTAATTTTCATAGAAATTGTCAGAGCTACTCTAGAATGAGTTATTAACTTTGATAAAAGGATGGAAAATTTTGCGACAATCAACATCGTGACTTGGTGGGCTGGTGCTCTCTATTTGTGTCTATTTGTTTTTCAATATATATCCAAAGACCTTAACTAGAGACTAAACTAAAAATGAGTTTAAATTCTACTAAACCAATAATTCACCAATAATTGCCAAAGTAGCATTTTCGTGTAGAGATTACTAATTTTCCATAGAACTTTTTTAGCACTCTTGAATGAATAATACTAAAACACACTCTTGAAAAAGTTGAGTATCAGTATCATGACTTAGTATAGTCATTTGTCCACTATATATACTTCCAAAGACCTTGATTAGGGAGTCAATCAAACCATGCTAGAAGGCCTCAATAATGTCCAAGAACATGAGATTTATGTAATGCTTTATATTTTTTATCTTTAAAATCGTCAAGCTTGTGTCCTGGTGGCTGCTAATAGTTTTCCAGTTAACAACTTACGACATTTTACAGACCCAATAAATGGCATTTCCATGTAATCATTCTCAGAGAAAAAACTGTAGATATAAACAACTTAGTTATCAACTGATCATTAGTCGTATAGGTGATGTCAAAATTTTACTTTATAATATCATCTCATTCATTAATTCGTGTCCGTTCCTTTACGATATCACTTGAGAGGAGATGGTGAAAACAAAAAACAGTACGATATGAACATATGTAAGCTAAAGTAAAATCACCCCCGAGCTGCCCGGTTTAAAGAATAATTATCCAATTATCATTTACAGTATTGTTGATTGGACATCCACATAGTGATGCAGAAAGGGTAAGGCAGAGAGGGCCACATAGTAATCCCGAAATGAGACCATATAAATTCTTCATTGCTATGAAATTTTCGGTTTGAGCCAAACAACAGCACCATATATTTACTAAAATCAGTTAAAAGCCCTTCCTCAAGACACGAACCAAATATATATTTGATCTTTTACACATTCATAGAAATTATTGGAGCTATTCTAGAATGAACTATTAACTATTTCACTTTGGCAAAAAAGTTAGAAAATCTTCGATTACCAACATCTTGACTTGATGCTATATATTAATTTTTCAATATAATTCCAAAGACCTTGACTGGAGATTCTACTAACTAAGAATGAGCTTAAATTCTACCACCCAATAATTCACCAATAACGGCTAAAGAAAGATTTTCATAGAGAATATTTTCCACATATTTTTTTTGGCGGTACTCTTGGACGAATAATACTAAAACACTTCCCAACATCCACAAGAAGTTAAAAGAGGTTGGACTATCAATATCAACAAATATTAAATTTTTAATTTTTAGCAGAATTTCGGTAGAAAATTCCGTCGAAAATTTTAACAAATAGATATTAATTTTTCAAAGTTTCAGCAAAATTTTGTTGGAATATTTACTTATTTTTTATTTATCGGCATTCCAAAAATTAAAAATATTAAAATTTTTATTTGCAGCGGAATTTATAGTCGCAATTAAAAGAATTAAAAAATATGTAATTTTAAATTTGTCGACGGAATTTTACACCAAAAAATAAAAAATAAATAAAAAATATTGATTTTTTGAATTTTGGCAAAATTTTCCATCGAAAATTAAAAAAATAAAACAAAATTTCAATAAATAAACAATCTTAATTGTTGTATGCGACATGTGTCACATTTATATGTAATTGGAGAAATATTTATATTATTTATATTATTATTATTATTATTATTATTTAAATTGTTGTATGCTACATATATAATATTTGTGTATATGCACATATATATACAATTGGAAAAATATTTTTATTATTATTCTAATTATTATATTATTATTATTACTATTATTATTATCAGTACTATTACTACTACTACCACCACCACCGCTACTCTTTTTTCTTCTTCTTCTAATCAGAAAAGAATGTTACAATATGTTATAAATTATATTAAATTAAAATAAATCAGATTTCTTATGAGATTAGATGACAGAAAAAATATAGTTAACGAAACTAAATATTCTGCTGTTAAGGAAATCTTCAAGATTTACACGTGTTGCAAATCTAAAATGTGGAATAGAGGATGGGGTACTATTATAAGGTAGAGGATCCGATCCAAATTTAATATTTACAGATCATCTGACATTTTGTCGACTCATATTTATTTATTAGAAATACAATAGCCATTTTAGCCACTACTAGAAAAACTCTTTTTAGTGATCGATTCTGTGACCGATTTTGGCTTAAATCAGTCAAAAAAATAGATTTGTGGCCGAAAAAATCAGTCGCGAAAACCTTTGTCACAGTTTTTGGTAACCGAATTTGTGACTGACTATTTTGTGACCGACTTTGTGACTGAAGTGTTAGTCACAGAAAAAAATAATAGTGATTGAATTTCGGTCACATATTAAATTAATAGTGATCGAATTTTCGATCACAGAATTAAGGAATAGTGACCGACTCTGTGACTGAATGTTTAGTAATTGGAAAAAATAATTGTGACTGAAATTTCGGTCATAGTAATTAATAGTGGCTGAATTTTCGATCACAGATTGAGGGGAATAGTGACCAAAATTTCGATCACAGATTGAACAAATAGTGACCGAAATTTCAATCACAAATTTTTTGTAAATCAATAAAAATTACATTTGTACCCTCATCAACCCCCCCACCCCGAGAGCCCTCTTCCCCTCACTGGACCCATGCCGCCCCCAGCCCCACCCCCCTAGGACCCCACATGTTGAGTATGGAAGGAATATTTTCTCTTGCACTTGATATGGTTTGAACACTTGACCTCTAAGTTGAGGTGAGGGTTTCAAACCACTACACCACTTATGCTCTTTTTGCATGAAATGATTTTTCTTATACTTAAAATATATTTGTGCGATATTCAAAATTTAAATTATCTAAATAAATTTCATTAAAATTTTATCAATTTTTTAAAATTTAGTAGTTTTACTGATTTTACATTTACCTTGACTTTATCAAAAATTTTGTTTTATTTGTGTACAAATTCTTATTTGTGAATTATGAGGAAACCAAACTTTAGAGAAACATTTTCATATTTTTGGTTTGAGCAAAGATTTAGAGAAATATCTTATTTTAGTTTTTACAGAGTACAAGATTTTGCAAGAGTTATTATTATTATTATGATTATTATTATTATTCAATACCGAGTAATTTGCAAAGCAACGGGTTTTTTTTTTGACAAACCGGCACGTGCCAGCCGTAGGGTTTTCTGTGGAGACCCCACTCCTTTATTAACAAAAAAAGAGGAAATGATTACAATGGAAAATTCTCAAAGTACATGAGAAGAAAGAGAAAAGATCCTAAGTGTCTACTAAAATGTAAATAAGGAGTACTACTCCCTTTACAAAAATTATGAGAGCAAGTAAGACAAAGATAAGGGGTCGTACGCCACCAAATGTACCAAATGGATGCCCTATGATTCCTCTTTTTCTCCTGAAAATGGGATTGAGTCACATATGGACCAAGATGGAAAAAGGCCCACAAGTAATAGATCCAGAAAAGCACAAGCTGTTTGTGTAGCCCAAGATCGCTCCAAACATAATCACTTCGCAAATTTTCAGTAGCGCAAAACGAAATTGATCCAAATAATGAATAGGAGGACCACTTTCCGACCACTTTCCAACCAATTTGTCCAAATAAGCTCAGCAGGATGGTTAAGGAACCAGCAGCAACGAAAGTAAAATAAAAGGTTACGAAAATTACAGAAATCCCCCTGGCAGATTTTAGAAGCCACAAAAATTCCCCTAGAGTACACTAAGGCGACCTGCTGACCGCAAAGAATTAGAAGAACCCCAATCCCAAGTTGAAATCTGAGCTGGAAAGCAAACAGAAATAGCAGCAGTCCATTGACACTCCACAGCTGCATCAGCACCAGCAACAACATGACAGCAAGAAAACCAAGAAATCCCCTCCTACTATCACCAAACAGATTGCAACGACACCAAACCTGCTCCGTTCATTAGTAATGCGACCAGCAATGGTTGAAATCTCCCAAGCACACTTCCCGCTGTCAACAAAGAAACTGCAGTTGCTCTGTTTGTGCACAGATTGCCTTGTAGATAGGTTTTGAAAATTACAGTTACCCCCCTAGCAGGTTTTCTGATCAAAAAACTTCCTCTTACAGCAGGAGCAGCCCAAAAAACTCAAACACCACAAGGAGGCCCCAAAAGCAGTCACCATCCACACCATATCAAACCCCCCCCCCCCTCCCAAGAATAGGCATTCCAACCACAAACCAACCAACCAATGCTAAAACTGCCAAAATAACAGCCAGCAACATGAATCTCTTTATAGCTGTCAAAACAACAGCTGAAACTGCTAGAGAAAATAGCAACCCAAGAGCAGAAAATTACAGTTACCCCCTTATTGCTGGAAAAAGGCCTTGTTAGAAGGGTTCGAAAATAACAATTAAACCCCTGGCAGATTTGCAGACCAAAATTATCTCTCCAACAGCAAGAGCATCCCAATAGTCCACAAAGCAACACCAAACAAACCACCAATAAACACTCACCAACAGACCAGACAATATGAAAGCGATCAAGCGAAGGATTAATATGGAAATAGAGTATATACAGAAATAAATCATGCCAAACCATCATGAACAACATTTATTTAAATCTAAAGTTAGGGAGACCCCACTTGTCCATCTTAAGCATGCCACGAAGATGCCTTGGAATTTGGTTCCCTTCTAGAACCACCGATGTCAAAGCATCGCAAGCCAAATTAGCCATATAGTCCGCAACCTTGTTTCCCTCTCGATATATGTGAGAAAACCGAACATTGACTTTGGTTCTCACCTCTTTGATCCCCATAAAAAGATGTGATAGCTTCCAATTGGTGATAATGTTGGACTGAATGAGATGCAAGATAGAAGCGGCATCTATCTCCACCCAAACACTCTGGTAGCCACGTTCACAACACATACGTAATCCTTGATACACAACGTATAATTCAGCGTAAGCATTAGATTGATGACCTAAAAAAGAGCAGAAGCAGCATATCACCTCCCCAAAACAATCACGAATGACGCCTAACCCCCGGGTTACCTCTTGACGCTCCGTCCGTATTAGGCTTAACCCATCCAATGTCCGGTTTCAGCCAATAGACAGTACGAGGCGGTCTCGACTGTTGAGCAGAGAGATAAAATTTGAAACTCAGTTGAGCTGCCAGCAGGATATCCCCTTTCCAGTGTTTCAAAGTGAAAATATTGCCATTGTATAGAATAAACAGCGAATGTAAAACCCGCCAAACAATTCATGTGGCTAGGAACCTCCTTTGTCGATGGACACAGTCATTTCTCTCTTCCCAAATGTGCCAAAAAATAAGGACAGGCACCACAAACATTCAGCCAAAGATTTTTCCAATAATTGAGCTGAGTGGCAACATTATCTGTGTCAATGGCAGGAATATCAAAGATAATCCCCTTCTTCTGCAGTCTCGCGTGGACAGGTAGCTAACTATTGAGAAGGTGCCAAATTAAGATTGTAACGCCCCGAAACCTCTAGCTAATTATAAAATATCTATTCGTAACCATCTCATTAAACGTGCTAATATATAGCATAACGTACCCAAACAAGCGTATTATTATTCAAAAGGAACGTTTACATAAGTCGCTTATACAACGTATACACAAGTTTAACTATCAAGTTTCTAGCACAACATAGATAATTAACTAAATGCCTCGAAGCGTCCTCCTACATCTTCCTTGTTCCTATCTTCAGGGGTCTCAAATCCGGCTAAAACATAATAGAAAACGATGTCAACATATACACATGTTGAGTAGAAATTCGCATACAACATGAGGTGTTCGTGTGAATTTGCATATTGTCATAAAAGCACATAAAACTACACATTAAACCATATAAATTTCAGTTCTGATCAAATCACATAAATTTCAGCTCACAAGAGCAACACAATCCAACACATTGTTACCATTTTCCACCTCGATGGGCGGCTACCTTATCTCGCCATGCCGTAATGCAATCACAATATTTGCACCAATTCCAACCAATCTTGGTGCCCAACCAAACACTCCAGTGGTCATATCCCGGGCATATGCCGAATTCCTACGACCCACAACCAATACATGAAACACTCCGTCCATGCAAGATGGGAATAGGCATGGATGGCGAGAACTGTTTTAAGACTGGCAAGCCCATTGCCGCTCGGCCGAACTCTAGCCCCATCCACACCGAAATCATATAGGGCCCTTACACACATAATTTCAACACATTTGAATCACAATTTCAGCATAACACAAACCATTTCAGTAGCTAGTGCACAAATTTCAGCATGAAGTAACACAATTTCCGATTTTGCGAAACCGACATTAGCTCATACGAACATAAATTTCAAGCCTTCAAACCTCATGAAACTCTTCACATATGTGCCTAAGGTTGTGAAATAGACTTTTATTTGGAAAAATATCGAGATTTCAGCTTACGAGAGCTGGAATTTGCAGACTGCGATGCGAAACACTTTTAGCGCGCAACTGCTGAAATTTCCAGTTCTCGTAACCCAAACCTCGAGCTTTTCAAAACCTGTTTCGACAGCTTATTCTACACTGAATTTAAAGTATATAAACCAGGTTTTTGGTTGGAAATTTTCGGATTTTCCAGCCGTGCAAAAATCGAACTTTTTAGCTTCGAAAGCCAAAGTTTCTGCATGAACAGTGATTTCAGCATGTGTACACCTCAAATTTTCCAGCTTTGAAACCTTAAAATTTTAGCTTCTAGCACATAATTAAGACCATAAGAAGATATAAAACATGACAATCATAGAACTCAAGCATCACTTAAGCATAGGTTCAACAAATTTCAGCATGTGTATTCAAAGATTGTAACCTACCATGCATCATAAACACATACATAACTAACACGTATTGTATCCCCTTGGACCCAAGATGGAAACCAACTTGTGGTCACCTCCTAGGCCTAATTGGGAAGATAAAATACTAAGAGTTTGATAAATTCTAACCCTAACTCATGCCATAGGCCAATTTCTACCTTGATATGTCTTCTTCCTCTTCTTGTAGGGTTTGAAGTAGGGAGAGTGTTTGAAGGGGTGAGAGGGTTTCAAGACTTGAAGGATATGAGGAAAATTGAATGAAAACAAGAGGAATGAAGTGTGTGTGTGTGTGTGTGGTCGGATTTTAGGGTGTGTGTGTGGTGGTTTTGGTATTTTTTCAAGTAATTTTACATATATACTAATAACAAGACATAGCATTAAAATAGCATTAAGTCCTTGTCTAATTATTATCCTAATTGGCCAAGTATTTGGGTCTAAGTAGCTTAAGTGTTGCTCTACTTTAACATGAGCCAAGCATGTGTTCTTGTATCTTGAAGGTATTGGCCAAGTGTATAAATACATTGTATCTAGCAACTTGGAGGGCAAGACTTAATACAAGCCAAGTATTTACTCTTTTATAATTTTATCTCCCAAAAACCCTCCAAAAATTCGTCCCCCTCCCTTAAAATATCTGAAAAAATAATTTATTTCTTGTATATTATATAAAATTATTCATATTAGGAAAGAAAAATAATATCTAGGGGTAGAAAATACAATTTACCTATACTTTAGGGGTTTTTAGGGCATAAAATCCGAAAATTCATAAATAATTTAGAAAAATTCCAAAATCATGAAATTTAAACTTTATAAACCTGAAATTATATGTATATTTCCCAGAAATTAAAAATGTTTTAGTTATATTTTCGAAAATTTCAATTTATGACATAAAAATTCGAAAATTTTGTTTGAATGTCAAATGCCTCTAAAATTTGAAAATCATGGAATGTATTCAAAATTGTATCTTCTCCATGCATAAAAATCTAGAATACTTATTTATATTATTTTTGAAAACTCATAAGTATTTAATAGACGAATTTTCCAAGAGTGGTAATCGAAATTTGAAAATTAGCACTTTAGCTTTCAATGAATCCTAAAAATCAGGCTAAAATGTGAAACAAAAAGTAAAAATGACATTTTTAAGACCATAAGAGTTTATATCAATTATTTGAATAATAGGAATTACGGGATCGTTACAAAGATAGACACAGTTGGTCTAATCTGTTTAGTCCAAGCATGCGATAAGAGCCCATGGTGTTCCTGACTAGCACGAATGGCTTCAAATGCGGACTTCGTAGTAAATCTGCCCAGAGGGGAGGCTTTCGAAGTCAGGATATCGTCATTACCAAAAGAGATAGGGACTTGACCAATCTGGTGAACTAACTGAGAGGTGAAGATAGACCACAACTTGCTGTCATCCCACCTCCCGTCAGTCCAATAAGGATTAACTAGTTCCAGCCTACAGACTGGCCTGTTTAATAAGATAGAAAGCGGAGCTTCACCTATCCAACAATCATACCAAAAGGAGCAATCCCCCCAGCCTAAAATCCAGAAGAAATGAGCCTCTGCCGCCTCACGAATACTCACCATACGTCTCCATACATTAGAGTGTTTTGGGTGAGAAAGGGGGAAGAACCACTTAACATACTTCTCCTTCATGTATTTCGCCCACAGAGATGATTGGTTTTGAAAATTCCACCAAAGTTTCCATGAGAAGGCCTCAATAACTTCAGCAAGTTTTCTAACATTTGATCCACCCTCTTCGTATGGATAGCAAACATTCAGCCAAGAAGTCCAATGGATCTTTTTTTGCTGGCCTCAGTTACCCCAAAAGAATTTATTGAGAAGCTTGTCAATCTTGCTTAGAATAGATTGAGGAGGCTGCATCACTTGGAGGATGTACAACGACATAGAGTTCAAAACACTTTGAATCAATAGAAGTCGCCCACCATAAGATAAAGCTGTTTTCTCCCAACCAACAATTTTGTTCCTGATCTTATCCAATATATCAGCATAAAGAGAGGTTTTCTTATTTCCAACATACAATGGAGCCCCAAGATAAGTGATTGGTAGTGAGGTCATAGTAAATCCGGTGGCCATCTGGATGTAATGCTTTTGCACACTGTTACAATGTTTGCTCACCACGCAATGGCTCTTGGAGCAACTAGTAAGCTGCCTAGAAACAGCTTCATATCTTCGCAACAAATCCATCAATGCAACAATATTTCCATCCGACTTAGCAAAAATAATAATGTCATCAGCATATGCCAAATGGGAAATCACCTGTCGGGAATCACCATCATATTTGAGTGAGGGGATACGCTGAAAGAGAGAATCCAAACTCCTTGAAAGCCAATCGGCTGCAAGAATAAACAGAGCCGGGGAGAGGGGATCCCCTTGTCTTAGATCACGGGAAGACTCAAAGGAACCAGTAGTGGAACCATTCACGAGCACAGAAAAAAAAACAACTTTGAACATATCTCCGTATCATAGAAATCCATTTCTCGAAAAACCCCATGCTTTCTGGAACATGGAAGAGAAACAGCAATTGAAGCCTGTCATATGCTTTGGCCATGTCCAGTTTAAGGATAAGCTTGTCACCTTGACCTTTCACATTTAGTGAATGGACTAACTCTTGTGCTAAAAGGATGTTACCTTGAATGGACCGTCCAGCAACAAAACCACTCTGAGCCGCGGAGATCAAATCTGGCAAGACTTGGCTCAACCGCTTATAGATGAGTTTAGAGATGATCTTATTAGTGACATTACATAGACTGATCGGTCTATAATCAGCCCAAGAGGAGGCTGTGTTGGTCTTGGGAATAAGCACTAAAGTAGTAGCTTTGAACCCTTTAGGCATTTGGCTCCCATCAAAGAAGTCTAGAACTGCCTCAAAAATGTCCTGCACCACTATATCCCAGCATATCTGAAAGGAAAGAGAAGTATATCCGTCGGGCCCAGCCACACTATTGGGACTGATATCAAACACAACTTCCTTCACCTCGTCAAAAGTCAGCGTGACACAAAGGTTATCAGAGTCTAACTTTGAAATAAGTTTAGGAATACCAACAAAGTCATCCGATAGCATCTCATCCTCCCCCGAACTCAAAAGCTTCTGGAAGAAGGCCATAGCTGATTGTTTAATGTCGAGTGGACTCATGAGAACTTGATCTCCTTCCAAAATAGTGTGGATGGCTGCCCGTGCTCGTTTCTTTTTAACCAGTGAGTGAAGAGTTTAGTGTTGCGCTCCCCTACTGCTGACCATTTACAGGCAGCTTTCTGCTTCCAATAGCTCTCTTGCATTGCTAAGGATTTAGTGAGCTCAACACTTGATCTGTTCAAGTTGATTGGGTTGTGTTCTGAGGGATCTTGCTCGAAAAGGCGCTCGCAATTCTGAGCAGCAGCCTCCTTAGCAGCCACAACATCAAAGATATTACCAAAAACATGCTTGTTCCACCATTTCAGGCGTTGTTTGAGTCGGCTAAGCTTGCATTGAAGTTTCACCATCCCTGTTTCTACGATAGGTATATTCCAGTTCCGCTGTACTTCCTCCAAAAATCCATGGTGGTGACACCACATGTGTAGAAATCGAAATGAGGATGGCCCTTTGAAAGCATTATTCTCCAAATGAATCATCAATGGAACATAATCAGATTTGTGTAGGGATAGGTGACAAACTCGGGTGGTCGAGAATAGGTCAGCCCACTCGTTAGAAAGCAGCACCCTATCCAGTCTCTTCCATTTCCTCTTCTTATCCGTCCATGTAAACTAACTCCCGATGCAGCCCGCATCTTGTAGCTCACAGTCTTGTACAAAGTGTGCAAATTCTTCAACATCCCCCAACTTTGGAGTAGCACAACCTTTCATCTCGAAAACAGTCAGCACTGTATTAAAGTCCCCGGCTACAAGCCAAGGGGAAGAGGTGCAAATATTTCTCAATCCGTCCCATAACTCGTGCCGTTCCCACCTCGAGCATTTGGCATATACAAAAGAACAAAAAAATGGCTTAGCCACTGAAGGATGAGAAACTTCAATATGGATAAACTGTTCATGATTCTCAAGTATAGTGATACAGGTGCTAAAGTCCGAGAAGACCCAAATCTGATTAGCCACATTTGATACGACTTGCTCAAAATCAAATCTACAAGTCATAAAGCTAGCATCTAGATCAGTCATTGGCTCAATGATGACAAGAATATTTAACTTCTTTTTTTTCCTCAAGCGATGTAAATAACTTTGGATATTTGAATTGGCAATACCTCTAATATTCCACACCATTATGTTTAAATTCATTAATAATTGATGAAGAAAATACCTTCTTTAGTGGGTTTACTTTTGCTCTTGGTTTGTCTTTGAGTTCGAGGTGGCACCTCAGGCTTCTTGACTGTATTTTTCCTCTGTGTAAATTTTGAGTCTTGAAGGATTGCGTCATCAACTGATCCTCCCCTTTTTTATGTACCGCAGCAGTTCTAGCCTCGTCAAAGACTAAATGTTGCATAGGATCATGAGCATTGGTGTTAACTGGGATGAGAGAATCATCATCACCGGCAACATTTAAAAGACATGGGTCCTTGTTCTCATAAATCGAAGGCCACTCAACTAGAAAACCAACGACATCCCCTTCTCGACCCGCCAAACGAGAGCACCCAGAGTGGCAAGAGTCAGTCAGGGGAGCCAAATTCCCAACCTCCGTGCTTGGTGAAGACCCACCCAAGTCACGAGGCACATTCATGGGCCTAACACTCTTCTTTTGGCCTGCCAAGTGAGCGCACCCAACTTGGTAAAGGTCCATAGGAGAGGCCATTGCCCCATTTGTAGGCAAAACAACATCAACACTTGATAAACTCTACTTATTATCACTAATATGAGTGCTACCGTGAAGCTGTTCAATTCCCTACAGTTGAGGTGTGTTGGTAGCGTGGAGACTCGCCTTGTTGAAGTTGATAGGGTCATTAGTAACATTGCCAGGTGGGGTACCATCTAAGAGCTTTCTAGAAACGTCTTGGCCAAGCAAATTTTGATTGGGAACAGGTAAATTCATAAGATGAGAATGCCCTAGGGTATGTGCAGCTACGAAGTATGGGGGTTGCTCTCCAAGTACAGTAGCTTGAGTAGGGGAAGTAGGTTGAGCAGGGGGAACAACTTCAGTTTGGGCAGCCGCTGGAGCAGGGCCAGTAGCTGACTTGTTCACGGCATTAACCATAATGTCCGCAGGCTCATTCTCGACTTCCAGCAGGTCCTATTCATCAAAATTCTCCAAGTTCTTAGTAGTATCCATATTAATATCAGCTAAGATAGCAAAATCATTCGAAAGTAAAGCGTCGTTCACCCCCGTGGCAATCACAGGTGCAACCTTGCTAGGTCCCGGCTCATGTCCTAATGTGAAAGGGGTGAGCACAGGAGCGTTAATAGCACCCTTACCTTTATCTTTGTTCTGTTCCAAGAGCACAGTTGCTGCTTGTTGTTTTTGTTGTGAAAGCTGTTCGCTCAAGTCTCTATGAGGGTCGTGTGGAGCTGGACCAGCATCTCGACTTCTTCGGCGTTGAACCAGTCTCCATACTTCTTGTTTAGGCTTCTCACAGATATTTTTTCTAACAGTTGGTGGGTTATTGTTATCAGCTACATTTTCTTCCAGTGTGGCATTTTGTCGAACAACTGTTGTGCACTATTCTTGGAGTTGGCGACACTCTTGCTTTGTATGAAATTCACGGCAAGTGACGCAATATTGGGGAATATAGCCATATGAAACTTTTTGAATGATATCAATTCCACCATAATCGACTAGGAGCACCTCGTCCATAGGCTGTAAGACGTCGAGTTCGATCAGAACCTGAGCTGTACTTGGCCGAGTACGATCCGACGTGGGCTCGTCCATCCTCAATGGCATCCCCAGAAGCTCAGCTAGGCCCCAGATGAGTCGTTTATTGGAGAGGTGAGGCTTAATTTTGGAGAACTCGACCCACACCGGCACGATCGAAGCTTCCACTTGTGGGTCGAAAGTGGTTGTATATTTGAGAATGCGCATGGTGAACCCATGGAAATCCAAGTATTTCTTCCACCAAAAACGGTTATAGTCTTCAGGATTTGAGAGAATAATCAAGTAGTGTTTTTCATCCAAGATCCCAAATTGATATACCCCGTTCAATTTCAGATTATGGAATAATATACAAACCTTTTTCCATGAGGGACCTCCACACGGAAATTTCACAACGAGGGCGTACTGATAAGGGTCCATCAACATTGCACACTCCTCAGGTGTTAATTTCAGAGCTTTCATTCCATTTTTTCGGATTCAGTCGTTTTTCAGATAGAAGTCTTGGGCGCACCACATCATTTTTTCACTTCGAACCACATCACTTTTCACTTGGAACCACAAGACTTCCACTTGTGTGCTCCTACACACTGGTACACCCGCACCTAAACACCAAGAGCTCACTTCAAATCTACTATTTTTCTATCGAACTCAGCTGATTCGGACCCTGAGCGACCACTTCGGCGCGGTCGCAGAAAATTTATGCAAACATATCTTTTTGGCACGCCCAGTGGGACAACACTTTGATTTTCAAAAAGGTTTTGTTAGCATTTAGGTCTTAGGAAGTACGTTTTATTTCGGTCAATTGTATACTTGCATTCTGTATTGAAAAATCACAAAAAATTGAAATTTAAAATTCGTAAAAAGAAAGTCATGACACCACCACACTTAAGGAGCCAAACTCTTGCTGACTTCGGTTCAGACAGTGAAATCGAGGCAGCCAATAATTAGAACGAAGAGATGAGTGGACATAATCCACCTCCCAACGTTCAAACTATCATTAACAGGCTCGAGCGAAATCAGAGAGTGCCTGAAGAGACACCGATTCAGGAAGCACCGATCTTGCTGGCCAGAGTGGCCAATTGTAGCAAAGATGCATTATATGTGATGGAAAAGTGGATCTTGGAATCTACTGTAGATTCCAGGAGTTGATGGAAAGACAACGCATAGAAGAATCGGAGAGGGCCGAACAGATGGCCTCCATGTTAGAATCACTCCGAGTAATGGATCCACATTACGGAAAGAACTTGTACAGCGGGGTGGCAAGAATGGACAACATTCGGCCGGTGTGAGAACCTCCACGACGAAATGAGGCTGAACAACAGCACAGGCCTGACCAATGCCGATGCACGGCCAGAATGATTGAACATTGGAGGTAATCATCGCCGTGGAAGATACCCCAATGTTGATACCAGCAAAAGAGTGGCGTTCGAATCCAGAGGAGCACTCTTGGAAGAAGAAGGATTGGGCTCCATGAATCATTCCGACGGGCTTGAAATCCCCTATGCAATGCCATACGTTGCAGAAAGACTACAACCTGCCACCAATCAAAATGACAACACAGCCTTGTCTCGACAAGAGATACAAGAAATGTTGGGCAGGAACTGGCGAGGCATAATCGATCAACCTCGCCACCCAGGTATTCTTGCCCCTACCCTCCTCAAATTGACACGATTCCTTTTCCCCCAGGGTTTAGGGTTCCAGTTTTTACTTTGTCTAACGGGGATGGCTCACAGAGCACGATCGAGCATATTGCTAAATTCACCATACAATGTGGCAAAATCGAAATGGACGGGAACCTAAAATTATGTTCGTTTTTGAATTCCTTAACTGGAGAAGCCTTTTTGTGGTACATCAAACTTAGACCTGGGTTTGTTCCCGACTGGCCAAGCATGGAGAGTCTTTTCCATAGTCATTTCTGTTGACTACCCCCTGAGGTATCCATATCGGAGTTAACCAATATGAGACGAATGCTCGGGGAGTCAGCCAAGGAATATATAGGGAGATTCGTCTGGGCCAGGCACTTTTGCCTAGTGATCATGGCCGAAGAAAGTTACATAAGTTTGGCCATAGGAGGTGCGCACCTAGAATTAAAAAAGAAAAGGTTTGGCTAACAATTTGCATCAATTTTTGAGGCATGTCACTGAATACAAAAAATTGTTAAGAGAAAAGAATCAAAGAGGTCATTACAGCACGGCCACTCACTATCAAGTAGGCCTAGCCGAAACGCAAGATGACCGGGTTAATGTCGAAAAAGACCAATAGGAGAACGAAGTGGGTCTAGCTCAAGTCATTTGCCAAAAGAACATGATCTGCCGAACTTTGATAAAACCAAGGGCGTTAGAGCCTCACATCAAGATGCCTCCTGGCATGCTAAAGAAGCCAGAATTTCATTCTGAAATGGAGAGGCGCTATGGTTTCAACGTATCAAAAATCGAGGCTATTTTTGATCACTTATTGGCTGATGGCAAAATCAAAGTACCTAATGACCATAGAATGCCAATGGCCAAAGAGCTAGAAGGCAAAATGTACTGTAAATTTCATAACGCATGGATTCATAATACCAATGATTGTTTGGTTTTCAGGTGGATGATCTAGAGTTGCCTAGACAACGGCACATTACGCTTTTTGTCGGAATGGATGAATAAGAAAATGGAAATTCTCAAAGAACCATTCCAGGTGGCGGGAGTAAATATGGTCAACATTCAGGATGACCCAGCCAAAAAGGAAAACCAACAGAATGAGCAAGTAATAACGTAGTCGAATGGCAGTTAGGTCTCTGTGCCAGATGCCATTCCAAAATGGCAACAATGCCATGGGTCTATCCAGCAGGAGCTTACTATCCTTGGGCCAATCCCATGGCCAGCTTGTCCATGGTTCCACAACCGCCTATGGTGTCATATCTCCCTCACATGCTCGGGGGGCATTGTGCCAATAGCAAGCCATCGTGATAAAATTGAAACAAAAGAGATCGAAGTCTACCCCGAAGGGTCGACAGAGAGCAGAGTAACAAGAGGAGGGCACCCTCTAGCCCACCTCAAAGACGTCAACCAACTCGAGAATTAGTTCATTGTAGGTTCATTAAGCCGCCAGCAGTCCAGGAAGGACGCTGGACAACAATAAGACATCCTAAGTTTCCTACCGGAAGAAGTCCTCGAGAGATGACTTGAACGCAGTACCAACAATACTTGTGACAATGCAAGGAAGCTGAAATACTCAAAAAGGAAACAACAAAACCCATCAAGGGTAAGACAATGATATTAACGGAGCCAAGGAAATAGAAAATCATCCCGACCGACATTCAGTCTCAAAAAAAGATTGCTAACTCGTTGATATTGGAGAGTGATGAACAAAAGAATAATGTCCCAAGCAAACTAGAAGGTGCCAAAGATGATGACCTACTAATTGAATGGATCATGAAGATGGAGGAACTAAACAAGATTGACAAGGAGTTGCCTATGGAAACTACAGACGTACCGTCATCTAGCAGCAACACTATCAACATGGAGTACCGTATGGTATGGGCATTCCCTTCTGATACTAATGCTAACAATGATTCTCAGGATAACACAGGAGAAACTAGTGAAGTCTGGGACGACAACGAGCCTATGGTGTTCTTTGTTAGCAATTTCGAACAAATAGTTCAGAAGAGTAAGAGAGTCAAAGAGATCAAGGCTTTATTCCAGGAACCTTCGCCAAGCATGGCGCGGCATGCAAAACCCCTCTTCGTGGCTAGCCATCTCAATGGCAAGCCTATTGGAAGAATGCTAGTGGATAATGGGGCCGCAATGAACATCATGCCTCTCCAAACCATGAAGCACATCGAAAAGGAGAAGGATGATCTCCTCAAGACTTATGTGGTGATCAACAATTTTGTAGGGGGAAAAGCGGACATTATGGGTATCCTGCCTATCGAAATGAGTATCAGGAATAAGACCGTCACCTCTGCATTTTTCGTTATAGATGCAAAGACTTCCTACAACGCGTTGCTAAGAAGGGATTGGATCCATTCCGCCATGTGCATCCGTTCAACCGTACACCAATTTTTAGTATTTTTGGGGGATGGCAAGAATGAGCCAGAGATGGTGAAAGTAGAAGAGAGGCCGTTTATGGCCAATGTGAATGTAGTAGAAGCTAGGTATTACTCCGACAATGTCGGACCATATAGGTTCGTCGGACAGGACAAATATGGACGTCCGCTTTGTGCCACTTCATCTGTGGTGCTAGTTAGTTTAGAGGTAGCAATGACTAAGGAGGTTAGCTGGCCTTGCAACATAGAAGAAATATGGCCGTCTGCTTTTTATGTTTCAAAATATTGATCATGAATAACGTCGATATAGACGAAATTGTAATAATTTCGGATAGTACCGGATCAATAATAATAAATAAAACTTTGGCCTTATTGGCCAGAGCCCTTTCCGATTTCTATAGTTGTAATGCGGATGTAATATACGAGCACGATCAAGATCTCACTTCGACAGATGAAATCACACTAAAGGAATTGAGTGCCGCTCCGGCAAAGCTTGATGATATTAGAAACTAGGTTCAGGATCCTGTCATCGAAGTGGAACTTGGCAATGAAAACAATCATAGACCCACATACATTAGTGCTCTACTAAGCCCTGAAAATAAAGAGGCTATGATCAACATACTTGAACAATATAAAGATTGTTTTGCGTGGAATTACAATGAAATGCCCGATCTCAGCAGGGGCTTGGTGGGGCATCGTATACCTATTTTTCCTGGGTTTAAGCCACGAAAATAGCCTCTTAGACGCATATCTAAAGAAGTCTATGTGTTAATTAAAGAGGAGATTCAAAGACTTATTAAGGCAGACTTTATCGAAGTGGCCAGATACCCTGAATGGGTGGTCAATGTCGTGCCAATCATAAAAAAAAATGGCAAATTAAGGATTTGCATAGATTTCAGAGACTTAAACTTGGCATCTCCAAAAGATGAGTATACGATGTCAATGGCTGGCATGACGATAGACGTCGTCGCAGGACATGAGTTTTTTACTCTTGTCGATGACAATGCAGGATACAATCAGATCTTCGTAGCCGAAGAGGATATCCCGAAATTGGCATTCCAATACCCTGGGAGAATTGATACCTTTCAATGGAAGGTCATGTCATTTGGCCTTAAAAATGCTGGGGCTACATACCAGCGAGCCATAAACTGCATTTTTCATGACTACGTGAATGACTTCGTCAAGATCTACAATGATGATCTTATCATTAAGTCTACTAGCTTTGTTCAGTACTTAGAGCACCTGGTTTAGGCCTTTGAGAGGATGACGAAATTCCAGTTGAAGTTGAACTCACTAAAATGCGTGTTCAGAGTGGCTGCAGGCTACTTTCTTGGGTTTTTTGTTCATAAGAAAGAAATCAAAGTGGAGGCAAACAAAGCAAAGGCCATCCTAGCCGCCCAGCCACCTCGAACCAAGCAAGAACTTTAGCAATTTCTTTGAAAGGTCAATTACTTGAGAAGGTTCATTTTGAACCTTGCAGGCAAGACCAAAGTTTTTTCGCCCTTGCTAAAATTAAAAGACCATGACCACTCTGAATGGTCAGAAGAACATGGACAGGCATTCGATAGGATGAAGAAAGCTTTGACTTCCCATCCTGTGATGATGCCGCCGCAAAAAGGAGAGCCACTCAAACTTTACATTTCGACAGTCAACAAGACCATTGGGGCCTTCTTGGCTCAAGATGATGAAAATGGTCTCGAACAGGTTGTATACAACTTGGGCAGGCATTTGAGTGACACGGAGCAAAGATATCATCCAATCGAAAAGCTGTGTTTAATTCTATACCCCGCAAGTACTAAACTACGACACTACCTACTGCCGGTAAAAGTTATTGTAATCAGTAGCATCAATGTGATCAAATACTGCTTTCGAGATCGACAGTGCATGGCCGGATAGGCTGCTGGGCCAAGCCTTGGCCGATTTCCTCATCGACCACCATAGTGTTGAAATAAATGACGACGTGGCTTAGCAAATCGAAATGCTATCAGTATTTGTGAAGCCATGGGTTCTTCAATTCGACGGGTCTCGAACGGACAAAGCATCTAGGGCTGGTATAATTGTCACTTCGCCGTCAGGAATCAAGACTGGCATGGCAGTCCAATTTGATTTCCCATGCACCAACAATCAGGCCAAATACGAGGCCTTGGTCCTTGGATTAGAATTGCTACGTGAGTTAAGAGCATCTAGTATCAATGTAACTGGAGACTCCCAACTCGTCATTAAGCAGATCCAGGTTACATTCCAATGTTGAAACCCCATCCTTAACAGGTAAATCTTCACGGTTAATGTTTTACTAATGGGATTAGATGAAGTAACATTTCAACATGTGGCCAGAAAAAGCTAACTTCGAAGCCAATGAGTTTGTGGCACCCCTCCCGCTAGGATCTTCCTATACGGTTGGAGGCCACCGACGATCGCATTGAGCACAAATTTTGGAATTCATACCCAATACGAACGCCTAACTTAACAATACGCAGTGGAGGTAGAGTAAAATATGCAATATGGATAATATATATAACTATATTTAGTACAACCAAGTAGCGCAACATCAAAATAGCCAACTAGTGGCATCAAGTAGCAAATTACAGATTATAAAGCAAGACAAAGCAAAATGAAGTTTTAATATACAACTGGAGGAGCGGCTACCATCCTATGTACTCCCATTATTCTGATTCTGAGGCAATGAACAGAAAGAAACGAGGGGTTAAGTCCAAATGACTTAGTGAGGCCACATTTAGATAGATATATAATTGACTGAAAATGAGACTCAAAACAGTTAAATCATAATAAAGTGCACGTAGTGTGAAATGTAACTTGATAATAATAACTGAACTGAGTAATACGGACAGTGAGCCCAAGACGGAGTCTCCAACCTTATGACTACCCAAAACAGATAAATCATAATAGAAACCCTTATGCCTCCCTTGTCGAGAAGCCACCTCGACATTAAACGAGACGGAGATGTATCACGCGTCCGTGCAATACATCGCTCCAATCCCTACTACAGTCATCCTCCGGCTGTACGTAGAAATTGGTTTCACGGAATGGTATCATATAAAAGGTTCCATCGACGGTCTGTTCCGCCCGATAAAATTCCTCTTATAAGTACCTGGGCCCAAACTTCCCAAGGGCGTCCCCAAGGGTAAACGGAAATATAACGAAACAGATATGGCTCACAACTTGTCAACAAAGCAATAACTTATTTTTACACCTGGGATACATAGAAATATAATTAAAATATGATATCCCAAAGGTGTCAAAAATCATTTCGGGACAGATACAACTGGCAATATCAGAGAATGCAATATTTTTGAAAATAACTTGTCTTATATGTATGGAAAACATTTTTCGAAAGATTTGATCGCATAAATTCAATAAGGTAGGCTATACGAATAATATTTATATCATATAGTTCAAAGCCCCAAAAAGGAATTGACAAAGCACTCAACTTAGGAGTTTATCAAGTTTATAGATTTGTTTCGGCTAGATCAACTTGACTTCCTCCTTCAAGAGTATGTGAGGGAAATAAGGGAGTATGTGGAAGGTTATTAGGTATATATGGATTAAAATAGAAGGGCTTGTGTGTACATATATGTGGGTGGAAGATAGGTTATAAATAGGAAGTATTTTGGGTGTTGAGAGTAGAGTAAGTGAGGGGGTGTGTTTTTAGGCGGGATTTGTGTGTTTGTGGAAGAAAATAGAGAGAGTATAGTGTGTGTATGTGTGAGGACGTTTTTTTGGGGTGGAGAAGTATGTGGGAGGTCCTATTTATAGTGGAGAATGAGGGTAGAAGGCAAGACTTGGAGACCAAGGTTTAATAAATGCAAATCTTTCCATTTAATGCAAATCTCCCAACTAGGCATAGAATTAAATGCCAAATTAAATGAAATCTTCCACCTCCCTCCTCTATTCTAGCCTTGGTGTAACCCTAATCCATGAGTCATGAATCTAGATGAATGGAAGACCACACAAATGCACAATTTCTAGAAGAAATTCATCTTGTATTAGTGTAGGATATTTTAATAAAATATTAACACAAAATCAAATAAAATCAAATAAAATCTAATAAAATCTGATTTTGATTGTCCTCATCTTATAAAATCTGAAATCATATCTTTATTTTATTAAAAATTCGAATTTGTATTTATTTATTTTTGTAAAAACTGAAAATTAGGGTTTTAGGGCATAAAATTAGGGTTTTTGGGCATAAAATCCGAAAATTCATAATTAATTTAGAAAAATTCCAAAATTATGAAATTTAATGTTTATAAATCTGAAATTATATTTATATTTTCCAGAAATTAAAAATGTTTTAGTTATATTTTCGAAAATTGCAATTTAGGACATAAGATTTCGAAAATTGTGTTAGAATATCAAATTCGTTTAAAATTTGAAAAATCATGTAATTATCACCTCACATAATTCATATATAAAAGAAGGATCATACAAAACATGAAATATTAGTAAGCATGCGTGTATATTATAAGAACCGGTTTATATAGTTTTTAGACCAAAAATCGGGATGTCACAGAGTTGGCTCAAATAGCCACTAGAGCAGAATTTCCTAAAGATTGTATGGCCGCCAGTTATACGATTACGAGACAGGCCTATCCTTCTCATTTCGAAAGAACCAATGTTTGCACCATTGAGAGTACTATGAAACAACCTGAAGATTGGCGCAAACCAATACTACGTTACTTGAGCAACTCTGCCCAGGGAGCACCTCGACAAGTCAAGATGAGGGCCACTAACTATGTGGTCCTAGGACATGGCTCGTTGTATCATCGAAGTCATGATGACGTCCACTTACAGTGTGTCAGACAGGATGAGACGATGAAAATCATGATGGAAGTCCACGAAGGAGTGTACGGAGCCCATCAAAGCGGCCGCAAGATGGCATGGTCAATCAAACGATATAGCTATTTATAGCCAAAAATGGTATAGAATTGCCATTGGCTGGCTAAGGGTTGCGAAAAATATCAGCTACATAGTCCAATTCAGAGAGTGTCAGCGGAGGAAATGAATTTGATAATCAAACCTTGGCCATTTCGATGTTGGGCCATCGACTTAATAGGGGCTATTTTTCCTCCCTTTTCGAAACAGCACACCCATATTATCACTGCCACCGACTATTACACTAAATGGGTGGAGGCTATTCCCCTCAAACAAACTGATCAGGGAACGGTAGTCAAGTTCATCAAGGAACATCTAGCACATAGATTTGAAATCCCTCAGACTATCGCAACAGATAGGAAAACCACGTTCACGGGATCCGAAATTCAGGCCTTTGTTGTAGAATATGGTATCCAACTCACACATTCCACATCGTATTATGCATAAGGGAATGGGCAAGCTGAATTCACCAATAGAAAAGAATATCATTTCAAAAATAGTGGAGGGAAATCCCAGAGCGTGGCATCTATTGCTCGCCGGAGCATTGTGGGCTTATCGAACGAGCAAACGCACTAGCACAGGGACTACCCCATTTTGACTCACCTATGGCCACAACGCAGCCCTGCCTATGCAAATCAACGTGAGATCCGCATGAATAGCTCAACAAAATAATCTCACCGCTGAAGAATACCATTGCAAAATGGTGGATTAACTAGACATCGTAGAAAGCATTAGAATACAGGCGCTAGATTCCATTGAGGCTCAGAAAAAACAAGTTGCCAAAACTTACGATAGAAAGGTCAAAGCCAAGAGATTCCAGATTGGTGACCAACTGGGAAGGCCCTTTTCGATCCATTCGATAATCAAGGGAAGAGCCTGTCTACTAGAAAGCATAAATGGGGACTTGCTCAGGGATTCGATAAATGGCAAGTATTTCAAAACGTATTACCCTACACTTTGGGAAACGTCGCCACTAGAACGCTGAATTAATCTAAGTCAAAATGGCCTCTAAGGCCAATCGCATTAGAATTACTAGGCTTTTGTCTATTTTGACTACACTTAAGCGATTTCTTTTCCACACGTGAAATATTTTTTGAAGGAATCAGGATACAAGCAGATCAAATAACATGATAAGTCAAAATAGACCACGATAAAAAAAAAAGGGGAATGAATGCATGCAAAATTGAGCCAAGAATGGCTTAAAAGTTTCAAAAATAAAAATAAAGCAAAAATTGTTTCGGCAACAGATTGCCATTTTGAATGGCACATAGGCCATAAAACTAAGAATTTAAATTTTCAAGGTTGTTAGGCCGCCGGAGCATCTTTTTTCTTGGGCCAGTCGCCTTATCTGCGGGCGGGTTAGACGTCGAAGTTGCCTCCGTCAAATGATAAGCCCCATACCCTCCCACGCCGCTAACTCGTGGGGTCCCTTCACCCAGAAAATCCACTCGAAATCGAGCAAAGAAAAGTTGCAGGGAAGTGATCACCTCGTCAAGCTCAGCAGAGGCAGTCTCAACTTGGCGCTTTCATTCCAGGTCTCTCTCGTTAACCTGCTAGTAAGCCTTGATCCACTCATTAGAGCCAGCCTTGAGCTCTTCGACTTCATTGGAGAGGTTGAGCGATTATTGGTCTACCTCTTCGGTAAACTTCCGTAGGTGTTCCATTTTGGCAACAAGGCCCTCTCGTGTAGTAGACAATTGTAGCTGCTGTTCAGCTTTCTAGTTCAGTTGAAGCTAAAGTGTTCTCAGATCTTCAACCAGCGGGCCAGTGTTAGAAACATGAGGGGTTTCAATTAAGGCGTTGTTGCTCTCATATTTCGTTCCCAGACTAGGGAGATTCCTTTCGAAGTCCTCATAAAAATGTCTCTTACTGGGGGTCATAGTAAAGAGAGCAACTTCCCGCAAAATCTAACCAATAAGATTCTTTCTTGTCATGAAGATGACGAGAGCATATTTAGAATCCACCCCCACGAGGAGCCCTTTGAGCTCCTGAACACTAGCAACTAAGAGATGTGTGGCCACTTCGGGAACGGGGGCATCCCCCAAAATAGAATCTAGTAAGTCCACCACTGTCTTGGCACTGCTTAAAGGGGTTGAACCCGACAGTGATTGAGGGGAAGTTGCCTGTGAGGAAAAATGAATTAGAAGAGATGAACCAGCATGAAACCAAGGTAATCAGCAAAGGAGTAATATTACCTGAGAGCTACCAGCAAGCGAATAAGCCATTGAAGGGACCTGGGCGACAGGCTGAGCAATAGGCTGTGGGAATCGAAGTCAGAAGAGGAAGTAGCTAGATAAGCAAAGACAGGTCAAAGAGATCTTACCTCGGTCATCTTGACAGGAGAAGGAGGAGGCTGCATGGCCATCCTTTCGGATGGACGAAGACTTGGAATATCAGCAGGCGAATATCCCGCTGTAGTCAAGTTAGCATAAATCTTGTCACCAGCCTCATCGATGTCTGTATCTTCAGAACATGATTCCTCAGCACTCTCTGCTCGAGGGCCGGTAGAAGTGGAAGGAGTACCAGTGGGGGTGGGTTCAGAAGTGGAAACGGGCATCACCAAGCACCTTGTCATTACCATTTTTTTAACACGTGTTGGCCTTTGGCCAATAGCGGTGGTAATGGCGTGTTTGCTCGATCAGGGGAGAAATCAACATGGTGAAAATCAAAAAGGTAAAATCAAAACAAAGATACCTGGTGGTAAACGTTCGATTTGTGATCTTCAGAGTCAGACACTTTGATCATGCCCTCAACCTTTGTTGAATGAAAGTGGCAGGCAGAACGATGAGTACCCACCTGAACAGGGGCTGACACAGGAGTAGAATCAGGGGACAGAATGGGAATTCTAGCAAGAATGGTAGCGACAGCAATCACCAGGGCTTCAGTCTTACTACGAGAGCCTAGAAACAAAATGAGCAGAGATTCAGCGGCAAGATAAAAAGAGACGAAAACAGTGGGAGCAAGGATGAAGGTAATACCTTCCTCTTCTATGATTACTGCATTACTCCGAAAAGGGGTAGCAAGTCTAAAGAGCTCAACCCTACGAACTCCCACGGGGTCATCAACGAACAAACCGCTGAAGATAACCTTGTCATGGAAGGGCCTTTCAAGGGGAAGGTTAGAGATAATCACCAAAAGACAAAATCAGATTTGACAAGCTCATCCTCAGAGAAAGGCACATCGGTTGCGACCTTCGGGGGCACATTAGAAAAGGTGAAACGGGCCACGGCCGCATGAGTAGGCTCAATTCGAGAATGGCCTAAATATCTATTACATCAAGTCTGGAAGGCCGAGGTGGCTCTAGGCTCTCTAGCAAAATAAGTGAATTCGAATTCATTTAGGCGGTGCCAAGAACCTTCTATTAAGCTCCTGAAGACATCAGTACCCTAATTTTTGTATTTGTTCAGCTTGAAATGTGACGAGTTAATCATCATAATTGGGGCAGGCAAAGACTGAATGAGGCAAAACTGACGTGCCACATAATGAAGGGCATACGGAAAGAGGCAACTAGAGGCCATGTTGCCAAAACGAAAACAATATGGCAAGTCTCTAGTGGTAAGGAATGAAGCCCATTGCCTTTGGTCACTGAGGTAGAAAGATTTAGACCCATGGCGGTAGATCGTCGGGTCACCACTATAAAAGACGTCCTACTCTGGTATAATACTGTCTCTCAAAAGGTAGAAACGGTCGAAGGCTCGCTCAGGGTTGACAGTCGAAATGGAAGTACGTGCTAGAAATGTTGCAAAGAGCTCCTTCTCCATCCTCATACCAACAGATCTTGCGCACAAATGAGAAAAGTAGGCTTGAAGCCACATTTGCACTAGCCAAAGGCCCCCATGATGGATTTCCCTCTTTTTTGGGGTCTTGCCTTACTTTGATCAACTTGCGCAGGCCTTTGTAAACGAAAGCCAACACGGCTGGACCCGGAGCAAACTCAGCACATGCAGCTAGCGCCTCTGCCATGTAATAAGACTCCATGGTTTATTAGCAAGATTGGCTACAGAAAATGTATCTACATAGCCACAATGCCAAGAATCGGACATGTTCTTTATCAGAGACCGAGGTAGCCTTGTTAGCAAAATGGGAGATGATGTGCCCATACCTAGTTATGGGTTTGCTCTCATGGGACAAATGGGAAATCTCTAGAATATCGATGTCATCATACCTTCAACACCGATAGAATGGCCTAACGAATGGAACCCTACCAGTTGATCTAAGTCGAGAAGAGTTTAGTCATGGTCCTACGGCAAAGTGAAAAGTGTTGTCGATTCTACACCAGAATGGCAGCACCGTGCATAAAAACCCCAAACCAAGACAATAAGGGGTTTTTGAGACCTGAATGGTTCGTAAATCCCAATACTCTTACACAATTGGCCATGAACCACCTCGACACGTTCACCAGTTTACAAAGTCGAGATGGACAGAGGAATTGGGTGACCATGGCCAGTTACGAATAGAAGTGTCGAAAACATGCCCCACTGGATATGGCAGGCACTTTTCAAAGCGGGTGAGGTTGCGAGGGTGGTCTCGAGGGACTTCTCCGTTGAGAGCGCAGCCTAAAGAATGGGAACCCTCGCAGGGAAGATAATTGATCCTTGAGATGTCATTACTGATAGTGAAGGGTTTAGGGTTTCAAAATTGGGGAAGATGAGTTAAAAGGATGGTCAAGGTGAACGGTGGGCAGAGGTGATGGGGTTTTTAAAGTCAAAGGTTAACAGCTGAAATAGTCCTGAAAATTCTAGAGATAAACACTTGAGAGGTGAGGAAAAGGGGGAGATTGGGAATTAGGGATTAAAAGGAGTCCCAAACGTAGGTAGACACTGGTGTAAGAAACGGCTAGTATGGGGAAACTCAAAAGACGCCATCATGATGGCGCCACTAACAGCCGTAATTTAAAAACAGTAGAAAAAGAGTAAAATATATAAAAATATATACACAGAAGAATAAACAAAGAATGTTGCAGAGGGTTTAATAGTGACATTCTCATGGCCTGATGGCTAAGTATTACTGGTAACATGAAGGCCATGGCATTTACAGCAGTACGTTGTTAGAAGAAAGGCTGAAATTGCCACATTGAATATGACAAGCATAAGCAAAAAGCCACCAATTTAATGGCGCAAAGAAGATGAAATTTTAATCAAGTTATTATCAAATTTTGCAATTGATCACAACTTGCGGGGGGCATTGTTTGGGCCCGAAAAATAAATATTTTGTATCAATTCGGAGTGGGCTGATATTGGTTCTTTTTGACACACCGAAATAAAATTAATAAGGCCCAGGTCACTTTAATGCTTACACGGAGGCCTATGGCGGAGACCCAGGCCGAAATAAAATAACGGCCCATGGCCCAATCAGCAGGAATATAAAAAAGGGAAAGATAAGATAAATAAGGGAATAATTAGATCCCAAATTTTTAGGTGTTGTTAGATGGGAATAACTAACTGGACAAAGATAAAACAGGAAGTTATACCTAAACATGCCTAAAATAAAGGGCATGGGTTGCGGAAAATTTGAAATCCAGATAACATGGCATAATTGCCATATCCTAAAAATAAAGACGGCCATCTGTGTCAAGTGGCCAATCCGAAACAAAGGCTGGCGGTTGCAGTTTAAAGCCTATACAAGGGAGCTGGATTCACCATTTGAAAAGGGATCAACATCAACAATCAACCAACACAACACAACAACTCTCTCAATCAAGAAGTCATCATTTCTCTGATTTTTTAGTCTGAATGAACAAAAGATTAGTTTTAGTTCAGTAGATAGAAAACCGTTATGAGTGTTTGTAGCCATACCTCATTTGGCTCGAAGTGAGGATAGTAATGCACTCATTCCATAACGTTAAGAGGTCGTAGCCATCACTCACTTGGATTGGGCTCGATTCGAGGTGAGATATCAATGCGATGGAGTGGTACCCAGCATTCATATCAAGCGCATGGATGAAGAGGAGTACAGAGGGAGTTAATCAATGCTCGTTAGAGTGAACAGCCTCCAAATACACCTACAGGTAGATATGACCGGAGTCATCAATGTGGCTGATTTGTAGCTAGAGTTCTTAGGGACTGCTCAATGTATCTTTGTCATAGATATGGTCTGAGTCATCAATGCGTATGTCTGTAGTCGAGTCCTGTAAGGTCCGCGGGACGAGTAGCCATTGTCTTCGAATGAATTTTCTCTTCGAAAAGCTTTTTGATTTTTGAGAATGCTGAATTGTTAAGTCCTACGTTGAGTTGTAGGCAAGTAGAACCTCAAGGGTAGTGTTTGCCTACTCCGATTCAGTCAGTTTCAGATAGAAGTTTTGGGCGCAGCACATCATTTTTTCACTTCGAACCACAAGACTTCCACTTGTGTGCTCCTACACACTGGCACGCCCGTACTCGAACACCAAGAGCTCACTTTGAATCTACTGTTTTCCTATCAAACTTAGCCGATTCAGACCCTGAGCGACCACTTCGGCGTGCCCACAGAAAATTTATGCAAACAGTGGGTAATTAATAATTATCATGGTGCTTTTGGCAAAGATGATCTTGGGATTAAAAATTCCATATTCGAAGACAAAGTGCAATGGATATATAAATTAGCGTGCCAGGCCAGGCTAGCTTTTAAGATGGCTCTAGTCTCCACTAAGTCTGATTACAAAAGTTTAATACCCCAAGAACACAAAATAATGAAATAATAGATGCTTAAAATAACTAACCTATATATGTTGAATTGTCATACGTTCAAAATATTGTCTAAATCTAAAAATTGATGATGATAATAATAATAATAATAATAATAATAATAATAATAATAATAAGGGAATTCTCCTTCAATATTTTTCCATGTTGAGGTTAATTTAGAAAATACCAAAGTAGCTTATCAGATTAATTTGGATATGCTTTAAAAAAATGTGTGTTGAGTTGTATTTTTTATAGTAAGGCTTTTCTCTTAACTTATGCAGTTTTGCTTGCAATAATTTAGAAATATTTTAAAATGTGTTTTTTTAGAAGTTACTTTGGATTGGATAGTTTCTACAAAAGCCACTTTATTCTTTTTTTCCCCCTAACTTTTGTTTTTTTTCCCTTTTAAAAAGCCCAAACAAACACTCATGTTTTTCATTGAGGTATTTTTTTAACAAAATAATAACAATAAATGCTTCTTTTCCAAAAAAAAAAAAAAAAAAGAATTCCCATCCAAACAAGCTTAAAATACCTCCATAATTTTTTTTGAGAAACCAATATCAATCCTAGGACAATTTTACCAACTTTAGAACTCGATTCAATAAGTTCAAAAAAAAATCAACTAGGAAAAAAAGATTTGCTCATTTCATGATGAGAACCCCCAATCGCAATCACTTCAACAACACTGTTTTTTTAGTGATTGGTATAACTGTTTGAGCTCGAAAAATAAATTTTTTATGTCAATTTGTAGTGGGCTGATTGGTCCTTTTTGCCATACCGAAATGAAATCAATAAGGCCCACGTCACTTCGACGCGTACACAGAGGCCTATGATGGAGGCTCAGGCCAAAATGAAATAACGGCCCATGGCTCAGCTCAGTCAACAGGAATATAAAATAGGAAAAGAGTAAGATAAATATGGGAATAATCAGATTTCTTATTTTTAGGGTTTTGCTGGAAGAGAATAACTGACTGGACAAAGATAAGACAGGTAGTTATACATAAACATGCCTAAAATAAATGGCATGTGCTACTGAAAATTTATAATCTAAATGATATGGCATAACTGCCATATCCTAGAGATAAGGACGGCCATCTATATCAAGTGGCCAAGCCGAAATAAGATAGGTAGTTCCAAAAATAAAGGGTGACGGTTGCAGCTTAAAAGACCTATAAAAAGGAGCTGAAGTAACCATTTGAACACACAACGTCAGTCAATCAATCAAACACAATAGCAATTCTCTCAATCAAGAAATCATCACTTCTCTGATTTTTTAGTCTAAATGAACAAAAGATTAGCTTTAGCTCGGTAGGTAGAAAATCGTTACGAGTGGTTGTAGCCATACCTCATTTGGCTCGAAGTGAGGATATCAATGCACTCATTCCGTAATGTCACGAGGTCATAGCCATCACTAACTCAGATAGGGCCTAGTTCGAGGTGAGATATCAATGCGATGGAGTGGTACCCAGTATTCATATCGAGCGCATGCCTGAAGAGGAGTACAGACGGAGTCAATCAATGTTGATTGGAGTGAACAGCCTTTGAATACACCTACAGGTAGATATGACTGGAGTCATCAATGTGGCCGATTTGTAGCTAGAGTTCTTAGGGACTGCTCAATGCATCTCTGTCATAGATATGACCCGAGTCATCAATGCGTGTGTCTGTAATCGAGTCCTATAAAAGTCCGTGTGGCAAGTAGCCATCATCTTCAAATATATTTTCTCTTCGATTTAACGCTCGTGACCCTTTTCGATTTTTGAGAGTGGTGAATTGTTAAGCCCTACATTGAGTTGTAGGCAAGTAGAACCTCAGGGGTAGTGTTTGCCTACTCCGATTCAATCGTTTTTTAGATAGAAGTCTTAGGTGCACCACGTTATTTTTCACTTCGAACCACGTCATTATTCACTTTGAACCCCAAGACTTCCACTTGTGTGCTCCTACACACTGACATGCTCGCACCCGAACACAAAAGGCTCACTTTGAATTGGCTGCTTTCCCATCGAACTCAGCCGGTTCGAACCCTGAGCGGCCATTTCGGCGCGGCCGTAAAACATTTATGCAAACAATAACTAAAACTGTGGATTCAGCTAATTAATTTATGATACGTCTCTTCAATGCAATTGAATTTGAATACGTTCGATTTGAATTATACTCCCTGAGACCTTGTTATGTGCTATTTGATATGAATTGAATCGTGGAAAAGAATATTTTGAAGTAAGAAAATCGTATTATCCCCGAGCACATAATCATAATCACTTCACCAATTATTAATTTAAAAAACATCATTCAACTTAGGACGAATAATGCCAAATTAAGTTATTCTATATTTGGTTTCATTTTAGCTGCTCAATTACTTGCTTGAAATTGATTTGTTAATTAAGTAAATAAGATCGATCTTGAAACCTTGAACCTTCATCATCGGCCACTCGAATAAATCAACTTGACGTACAAATAATAAAGTTTGGGTCTGTTGCTTGTCAAGGCGAGAAGATAGCTTCTATATTGTTTCTATTGAACTTTAAAAAATCGCCATTGTGACAAAGTAAAATGTTTATTGATTCATTTACTAGGTCACATAAAGCGAGTGTGTGTGCGACTGCGTGAGCGAGTGTGCGGGCGAGAGAGCGTACAAATTTATTAAAAAATATTCAGTGCGAAAGAGCCTTAATGCGTCTAGTAAAAAATTATTTTATCCATAAAACTATGTTATACATATTTAATGCCAAATACATTTGCAAAGGAGAATAAGCAAAATAATTTAATTATATGCTACACTTAAATTATAACATTGATAATTCAAGTAATTGACTAAATTTATCAATTCTTGACGCGACCTGAAATGCTTTTCATGCAAATGTATAATTCTTATATAAAAGTTAGTCGCATGAGTACCCTCAAAATACTAACTTATTGTCCTTATTTATATTTAATTACTACCTAGTAATAAGAATTATTAGATATTAATTACATTAGTAAAGTTTATTTATACAACATTTAATTACGATATGCATTAATTTTTCTCAAGAGGCTAAATCAAAAAATTAGTTGGAATGGTTTACTTATTGAGTGAATATTAAATCCTTAGTATTTTTTTGTAATATTATGTTAAAAATATAAGTGTGTGACTAGTAATACTTAATGCGAGAATTAAGAAATTTTAAATTGTCATAAACGAGACCAAATACTCAATTCACTAGTTCGAATACTAAGCACGAGAACGATAGGGGTGAACTATGCTAGCCATGTGACCTAGTTTATATATATAATTAATGGCAATTTAGTAATGCTACTGTTTGGGCTCAAAAATAATTTTTTGAAATCGGATTCGGAGTGGGCTGATATTTGGGCCTTTTCGCCGCACCAAAATGAATTAATAAGGCCCATGCCACTTCGACGCGTCCACAGAGCCCGTGTTGAAAGCCCAAGCCGGAATGAAATAACAGCCCATGGCCCAGTCGGCCAAAAATATAGAATAAGAAAATAAAATAATAATAAAGTCAAAACCAAATCCCTCACTTCTAGGGGTTGTTAGAAGAAGAATAATAGAATGGCTGAAAATAGGCTTTGTTATATCTGCATATGCCTAAAATAAAGGCCATGTGTTTTAGGAGTTTGAAATTTAAAATGGCACAACTGCTATAAGCTAGAAATAAGGACGGCCACTCATTTCTAATGGTCTGGCTTGAATAAACTCCCCAAACTCCAGGAATAAAAGATGGCGGTTGCATATTGAAGTCTATAAAGGGGCTCCAGATTCATCATTCAGGCATCGAACGTCAATTAACAATCAACACAATACAACTCTCTCAATCAAGAAGTCCACACTTCTCTGATTTCTTAGCTCAAATGAACAAAGAATAGCTTTAGTTCAAGTAGGTAGAAAACCGCTACGGGTGTTTGTAGCCATACCTCATTCGGCTCGAAGTGAGGATATCAATGTACTCATTCCGTAACGTCACGAGGTCGTAGCCATCGCTCACTCGGATTGGGCCCAGTTCGAAGTGAGATATCAATGCGATGGAGTGGTATCCAGCATTCATATCGAGAGCATGCATGAAGAGGGGTACAGATGGAGTCAATCAATGCTCATCGGAGTGAACGACCTTTGAATACACCCACAGGTAGATATGGCCGGAGTCATCAATGTGGCTAATTTGTAGCAAGAGTTCTTAGGGACTGCTCAATGCATCTCTATCATAGATATGGCCCGACTCATCAATGCGTGTGTCTATAGTCGAGTCATGTAAAGTCCGTTTGGCGAGTAACCATAGTCTTCGAATATATTTTCTCTTCGATTTAAGCTTTTCGACCCTTTTTTATTCTGAGAGTACTGAATTGTTAAGTCCTACATTAAGTTGCAGGCAAGTAGAACCTCAGGGGTAGTGTTTGCCTACCCCGATTCAGTCGTTTTTCAGATAGAAGTCTTGGGCACGTTATATTTTTCACTTCGAATTGTATTACATTTTGTTTTCACTTCAAATTGCATCACTTTTTCACTTCGAAACACAAGACTTCCACTTGTGTGCTCTTGTACATTGGCACGCCTGCGCCTGAACACGAGAAAGCTCACTTCGAATTGGCTGTTTTCCAATCGAACTCAGCCGGTTCGAACCCTGAGCCGCCACTTCGGCGCAGCCGGAAAAAAGTTATGCAAACATCTCTTTCTGGCACGCCCGGTGCGACAACACTTCAATTTTCGAAAAGGTTTTGTCAACATTTAGGTCTTAGAAAGCACGTTTTATTTCGGTCAATTGCATACTTGCATTATATCTTAAAAAATCACAAAAAATTAAAAATTAAAATTCATAAACAGCAAGCTATGGCACCACCACGCTTAAGGAGCCGAACTCGAGCTGACCTCAGTTCAGACAGTGGAAACGAGGTTTCCAGTGATCAGAACGAAGAAATGAGTGGACATAATCCACCTCCCAACGTTCAGGCCATCATTGACCGGCTCGAGCGAAATCAGAAAGCGACTGAAGAGGCGCCGATTCAGGAAGCACCCGCCTTGCTGGCCAGAGTGGCCAATTGTGGCGAAGACGCATTATATGTTATGGAAAAGTGGATCTTGGAGTCCAACCGTAGATTCCAGGAGTTAATAGAAAGACAACGTAGAGAAGAATCGGAAAGGGCCGAACAAATGGCCTCAATGTTAGAATCACTCCGAGTAATAGATCCACACTAAGGAATGAACTTGCGCAGTGTGGCGGCAAGAATGGACAGCATTCCATCGGTTAGAGAACCTCCACGATTAATGGAGGCTGAACAACGACACAGGCCTGACCTTGCCGATGCACGGCCAGAACGATTAAACATTGGAGGTAAAGATCGCCATAGAAGGTACCCCAACATGGATACTGGCAAAAGAGTGGCGTTCGAATCCAGAGGAGTATTCTTGGAAGGGGAAGGATCAGGCTCCCGGGATCATTTCGATAGGCTTGAAATCCCCTATGCAATGCCACACGTGGTGGAAAGACCCCAGCCTGCCACCAATCAAAATGACAACATAGCCGTGTCTCGACAAAAGATACAGGAAATGTTGCGACAGGAGTTGGCAAGGCATAAACGATCAGCCTCACCACCCAGGTATTCTCGCCCCTATCCCCCTCATATTGACGTGATTCCTTTTCCCCCAGGGTTTAGGATCCCTGTTTTTACTTTGTTTAACGGGGATGGGTCACAAACCACCATTGAACATATTGCTAAATTCACCACACAATGTGGTGGGATCGGAATGGATGGAAATCTAAAATTACATTTATTTCCGAATTCATTAACTGGAGAAGCTTTTTTGTGGTACATCAGACTTAGACCTGGGTCTGTTCCCGACTGGCCAACCATGGAGCATCTTTTCCATAGTCATTTCTACAAACTACCCCCCGAGGTATCCATATCGGAGTTAACCAATATGATACAAATGCCCGGGGAGTCAGCTGAGGAATACATGCGAAGATTCGTCTGGGCTAGACACTTTTGCCCAGTGATCATGACCGAAGAAAGTTACATAAGTTTGGCCATAGGAGGCATGCACCTCGAATAAAAAAAGAAAATGTTTGGCCAACAATTTGCATCAATTTTTGACTTAATAAGGCATGTCACTGAGTATGAAAAACTTTTAAGAGAAGAAAATCGAAGATGTCATCACGGCAAGGCCACTCATTATCAAGTAGGCCTAGCCGAAGTCCAAGATGACTTGGTCAGTGTCAAAAAAGAACAATGGGAGAACGAAATGGGCCTAGCCCAAGTCGTTTGCCAAAAGAACACAGTTTGCCCGGCTTTGATAAAACCAAGGGCATTACAGCCTCACATCAAGACGCCTCTTAGCATGCTAAATAAAATAGAATTTCGTTCTGAAACAGTGATGCGCTATGGTTTCGATGTGACGAAAGCCGAGGCTATTTTCGATCACTTATTGGCTGATGGCAAAATCAAAATACCTAATGATCATAGAATGCCAACGGCCAATGAGCTGGAAGTAAAGTGTACTGTAAATTTCATAATACATGGACTCATAACACTAATGATTGTTTGGTTTTTTGGTGAATGATCCAGAGCTACCTGGACAACGGCACGTTGCACTTTCTGCCGGAATGGATGAATAAGAAAATGGGAATTGACAAATAATCATTCCAGGCGGAGGGAGTAAACATGGTCAACATTCAGGATGACCCAGCCGAAAAAAAAAACCAACAAAATGAGCAAGCAAGGACACAGTCAGAATGGCAATTGGGCCTTTGCGCCAGATGTCATTCCGAAATGGCAACAATACCATGGGTCTATCCAGGGGGAGCTTACTATCCTTGGGCCAATCCCATGGCCAGCTTTTCCATGGTTCCACAGCCACCTATGGTGCCATATCCCCCTCACATGCTCGGAGGGCATTGTGCCAATGATGGCCCATTACGAGAACATCAAGATAAGAGAAATCGAAGGCTACCCTGAAGGACTGACAGAAGTGATAAAAGGAGGGCACCCTCTAGCCCACCTCGAAGGCATGAACCAACTCGAGAACCGATTCATTCCAGGTTCATTAAACCGCTAGCAGTCCAGGAAGGACGTTGAATGGCAGTAAGGCATCCTAAGTTTCCTAACGGAAGAAGTCCTCGTGAGATGACGCGAACACAGTACTGATGACAGTTGAGGCAGCGCAAGGAAGCTGAAATACTCAAAAGGGAAACAACGAAATCCTTCAAGGGTAAAGCAACAGAGCCAAGAAGCCAGAAAGTCACCCTGACCGACATTCAATCGAAAAGAAAGATTGCTGACCCAATGATATTGGAAAGTGATGAATCAAAGAACGGTGTCCTGAGCAAACCAGACGATGTCGGAAAGGACGATCTGAGTGAATGGATCGTAAAGATGGAAGAACTAAACCAGATCGACAAGGAGTTGCCAATGGAAACCACGGACATACTATCATCCAGTGGCGACGCTATCAACATGGAGTGTAACATGGTATGGGCATTCCCTTCAGATACTAATGCTACCAGTAATTCTCAGGATAACATGGGTGAAAGCAGTGAAGTCTGGGATGACAATGAACCAGTAGCTTTCTTTGTAAGTAATGCCAAACAGACAGTCCAAAAGAGTAAAACTGTCGAAGAGATCAAGGCTTTGTTCCAAAAGCCGCCGCCAAGCATGGCGAAACATGTAAAACCCCTCTTCATGGCGGGCCATCTCGATGGCAAGCCTACTAGAAGAATGCTGGTTGACAATGGAGCCGCAGTGAATATCATGCCTCTCTAAACCATGAAATGCATTAGAAAGGAGAAGGATGATCTCCTTAAGACAGATGTGGTGATCAGTAATTTTGCAGGGGGAAAAGAAGACATCATGGGGATACTGCCAATTGAAGTAAGTATCGGAAATAAGACAGTCACTTCTGCCTTTTTTGTTATAGACACAAAAACTTCGTACAACGCCTTGTTGGGAAGGGATTGGATCCATTCCGCCATGTGCATCCCTTCGACCTTACACCAGTTTTTGGTATCTTTGGGAGATGCCGAGAGTGAACCAGAGATAGTGAAGGCGGAGGAAAGGCCGTTCACGGCCAATGTGAATGTAGTAGAAGCTAGGTACTATTCCGACAATGTCGAACCGTACAGGTTTATCGGACAGGACAAATATGGCCGTCCGCTTTGTGCTACTTCATCTGTGGCGCCAGTTAGTTTAAAGGTAGCAATGACTAGGGAAGTTAGAAGGCCTAGCAACTTCGAAGAAAGGCCGCTTTCTACTTTTCAAAATATTGATCATGAATAACGTCGATATAGATGAAATTGTAATAATTCTGGATAGCACCGGATCATTAATAATAAATAACACTCTGGCCTTATTGGCCAAGGACCTTTCCGATTACTATAGTTGTAATGCGGATGTAATCTATGAGCATGATCAGGATCTCACTTCGACGGATGGGATTACACTAAAGGAATTGAATGCCGCTCCGGCAAAACTCGATGACGTTAGGATTCAAGTTCAAGATCCTATCATCGAGGTAGAGCTTGGCAATGAAAACGATCATAGGCCGACATACATCAGTGCTTTGCTAAGCCCTGAAAATAAAGAGGCCATGATCAACATACTTAAAAAATACAAAGACTGTTTTGCATGGAATTATGATGAAATGCCCGGTCTCAGCAGAGATTTGGTGGCATCGTATACCCATTTTTCCTGGGTTTAAGCCATGCAAACAACCTTTTCGACGCATGTCCGACAAAGTCTGTGCGTTGATCAAAGAAGAGATTCAAAGGCTTCTTAAAGCAGACTTCATCGAAGTGGCCAAATACCCCGAATGTGTGACCAATGTCGTGCCAGTCATAAAAAAGAATGGCAAACTGAGAATTTGCATAGATTTTAGGGACTTAAATTTGGCATCTCCGAAAGACGAGTCCACAATGCCAATGGCCGACATGATGATAGATGCCATTGCAGGACATGAGTACTTAACTCTTGTCGACGGCAATGCAGGATACAATCAGATCTTTGTAGCCGAAGAGGATATCCCGAAACTGGCATTCCAATGCCCGGGGGCCATTGGTACCTTTCAATGGAAGGTTATGCCGTTTGGCCTCAAGAATGCTAGAGCTACATACCAGCGAGCTATGAATTGCATCTTTCATGACTACATGAATGACTTCGTCAAGGTCTACATTGATGATCTCATCATTAAGTCTACCAGCTTTGCTCAGTATTTAGAGCACCTGGTTAAGGCCTTTGAAAGGATGAGAAAATTTCAGTTGAAGTTGAACCCGCTGAAATGCGTGTTCGGAGTAGCCACAGGCCATTTTCTTGGGTTTTTAGTGCATAAGAAAGGAATCGAAGTGGAAGCAAACAAGGCAAAGGCCATCCTGGCCGCCCAGCCACCTCGAACCAAGAAAGAACTTCAACACTTTCTTGGGAAAGTCAATTATTTGAGGAGGTTCATTTCGAACCTTGCAGGCAAAACCAAAATTTTCTCTCCCTTATTAAAATTAAAGGACCATGGCTACTTCGAATGGTCAAAAGAACATGGGCAGGCATTCGATAAGATCAAGGAAGTGTTAACTTCCCCTCCCGTGATGATGCCACCACGAAAAGGAGAACCGCTTAAGCTTTACATTTCGGCAGCTGACAAGACCATTGGAGCCTTTTTGTCACAAGATGACGAAAATGGTCTCGAATGAGCTGCATACTACTTAAGCAGGCATTTGAGCGACACAGAACAAAGATACTATTCGATTGAAAAGCTGTGTTTAACTTTATACTTCGCATGTATCAAGCTACGACATTATTTGCTACCAGCGAAGGTTTTTGTAATCAGTAGCGTCGATTGCGATCAAATACATGCTTTCAAGATCGAAAGTGCGTGGTCGGATAGGCCGTTGGGCCATCCACCTAATGGAGTATCTGTAATGCCCCGAAACCTTTAGCTAATTATGAAAATATCTATTTATAACCATCTCACAAAAACATGCTATTTTATAACGTAATGAAACCAAACACACGTACTAATATTCCAAAAGATGAAATTACAACCGTTGTTTATTACATATACACAACATATACATAACTAACTAAAAGCCTCGAAACGCCCTCCTAAGTCTTCCTCGTTCCTATCTTCTTGTGTCTCAAATCCGACTAAAACATAATAGAAAGCAACGTTAACATATATACATGTTGAGTAGAAATTTACATAGACATGAGGTGATCGTGTGAAATTGCATATTGTCATAAAAGCACATAAAACCATAGAAATTTCAGTTCCTGATCAAATCAAATAAATTTCAGCTCTGATTGAGCATCACATTCCAACACATTTTTACCGTTTTTCCACCTCGACTGGTGGCTACCTTATATCGCCGTGCCGTAATTCAATTTCAACTGATATCCAACCAAAATCACACCAAAATCCACCAATCCCAACCTAAACACACAGGTGGTCATATCTCGAGTATATGCCGAAAACCTACGACCCACAACCAATACATGGAACACTCCGTCCATGCAAGATGAGAATAGGCATGGATGGCGAGAACTGGTGTAAGACCGGCAAGCCCATTGCCGCCCGGCCGAACTCTAGCCCCATCCATACCGAACACATATAGGGCCCTTATACACATAATTCCAACACATACAAATTACAATTTCATCACAATACACACTGATTCAGCTCAAATTCAACACAAAGTACCAAAAATTCACAATTTAGCAAAATCGACTTTTACATTTTCGAACTGAAATTTTTAGCTTTCAACTACTGAAATTCCAACTTAAAACCTAGTGAAAATCCACACATATATTTCCAAGGTTGTAAAATAGACTTTTAGAGTATAAATTTCTAGATTTTCAGTTCACGAAACTGGAAACTTTCAGATTGCGACGCGAAACGATTTAGCATGCAACTTTTGAAATTTCCGGCTTTCGCAATCCAAACCTCCAGCTTTTAAAAACCTGTTTCTACAGCTTATTCTACACTGAATTTAAAGTATATAAACCAGATTTTTGGTTTGAAATTTTTGGATTTTTCAGTCGTGCAAAAATTGAACTTTTCCCTTTTAGAAACAAAGTTTTCTGTATGAACAGTGATTTCCAGCATGTGTGCAACTCAAAATTTCAGCCTTGGAACCCTAAAAGTTTTAGCTTATAACACATAAATAACACAAATAGTACTATAACAAGGTATAAAACATGATAACATAGCATAATGGCAACAAGTTCAACATGCTTATTCAAGAATGTAACCAAACATGCTCATAGAAAGATCATAACCATCATATACACATATATGACCAATACATCTTGAAATCCCTTAGACCCAAGATGGAAACCAACTTTTGGTGACCTCCTAGGCCTTATAGGGGAGATAACATGCTAATAAATTAAGAAAAACCTAACCCTAGCTCATGCCATAGGCAAATTTCTACCTTGGTAGTCTTTCTTGCCTTGTAGGGGTTTGAAGAAGGAAAAGTGTGTGGGGTTGGGAGATGGTTTGAAGAGGTGAAAGAGTGTGGGGAAAAGTGAAAGAAACAAGAAGAAATGGGGAGGTGTATGGCCGGATTTTTAGGGGTGTGTGTGTGGTGATTTTTGTATTTTTTTCCTAAGTAATAGACATAGAAGATTAGTATGAAGTCATTTTCCAATTAATGCCCTAATTGGCCAAATATTTGGTCTAAGTAGCTTAAGTGTTGCTCTACTTTAATCATGGCCAAACATGTATTCATTCATCTAGAAGGTGTATGCCAAGTGTATTTATACATTGTATTTGGCAAGCTTGGTGGATAAGACTCAATACAAGCCTAGTATTTAATATTTTCTATTTTCTCTCCCAAAATCCCCCAAAATTCGTCCACCCCTCTTTTATATCTGAAAATTTAGATTATTTTCTTTTATTATATATATAATTAGGGAAAGAAATAATATCTTGGGGTAGAAAATACAACTTACGCATTTCTTAGGATTTTAGGGATAAAATCCGAAAATTCATAATTAATTTAGAAAAATTCCAAAATTATGAAATTTAATCTTTATACATGTGAAATTATATGTATATTTCCCAGAAATTAAAAATGTTTTAGTTATATTTTCAAAAATTGCAATCTGGGACATAGAAAGTTCGAAAATTGTGTTCGAATGTCAAAGTCGTCTAAAATTTGTAAAATCATGTTATTTATTCAAAATTGTATCTTTTCCATGCATAAAAGTTTAGAATACGAATTTATATCATTTTTGAAAACTAATGAGTATTTAATGGTGATCAAAATTCGAAAATTAGTACTTTTCCGTTCAAATTGTACATTAATGTCAAAATCAAACTAAAACGTAACAATAACAAGTAATAAGAACATTTCCAAGAAGTATAAGATTTCATATCAATTATTTAAATAATAAGGAATACCTGGTCGTCACAGTATCAGCTGCAATTTGTTTCGCAAAAAGCTGTGAAGGGCCAAGCCTTGGCCGATTTTCTCACCGACCACTTCAGTGTCGAAATAGATGACGGAGTAGCTCAGCAAATCGAGATGCTATCAGTATTCGTGAAACCATGGATCCTTCAATTCGATGGGTCACGAACAGACAAAGCATCTGGGGCTGGCATTGTGATCACTTCGCCATTAGGAATCAAGACTGGTATGTCAGTCCAATTCGATTTCCCTTGCACCAACAATCAGGCTGAATATGAGGCCTTGATCCTTGGATTGGAATTACTACGTGAGTTAGGAGCATCCAGTATTAGCGTAATTGGAGACTCCTAGCTCGTTATTAAACAGATCCAAGGTACATTCCAATGTCGAAATCCCATACTAGATAGGTATATCTCCACGGTCAATGCTTTACTAATGGGATTCGACGAAGTGACGTTTCAGCATGTGGCTAGGAACTCCAAATTCGAAGCCAATGAGTTGGCTCAAATAGCCACTGGAGCAGAATTACCCAAAAATTGTATGGCCGCCAGTTATACCATCACAAGGCAGGCCTATCCCTCTCATTTCGAAAGAACCAATGTTTGCGCTAGAGAAAGCACCATGAAACAAGCTAAGGATTGGTACAAACCAATATTAAGGTATTTGAATGATCCCTCCCAAGGAGCATCTCGACAAGTTAAGATGAGAGCCGCTAACTACGTGGTTCTAGGAGATGACTCGTTATATCGGCGAAATCATGATGACATTCTCTTACAATGTGTCGGACAAGATGAGGCGATGAAAATCATGATGGAAGTCCACGAAGGATTATGCGGGGCCCATCAAAGTGGCCACAAGATGGCATGGTTAATTAAGCGATATGGCTATTTTTGGCCAAAAATGATGCAAGACTGCCATTGGCTGGCCAAAGGTTACGAAAAATGTCAACTACATGGTCCAAATCAGAAAGTACCAGCAGAAGAAATGAATTTAATAATCAAACCTTGGCCATTTCGATGTTGGGCCAACGACCTAATAGGGGCCATCTTTCCTCCCTCTTCGAAGCAGCATACCCACATTATCACTGCAACGGACTATTTCACTAAATGGGTTGAGGCTATTCCCCTCAAGCAAACAGATCAAGGAATGGTAGTAAGGTTTATCAAAGAGCACCTAATGCATAGATTTGGAATCCCTCAAACTATCGTACCAAATAGGGGGACCATGTTCACAGGATCCGAAATTCAGACTTTTGCCGCAGAATATGGCATCTAACTTACACATTCTACACCATATAAGGAATATCATTTCGAAAATGGTGGAAGGAAATCCTAGAGCACGGCATTTGTTGTTCTCCGAAGCATTGTGGGCCTATCGAACGAGTAAACGCACCGGCACAGGGACTGCCCCATTCCGACTCACCTATGGCCACGATACAGTCCTACCCATGGAAATCAACGTGAGATCTGCATGGATAGCTCATCAAAATAATCTCACCATCGAATAGTACCATTACAAGATGGTAGACGAATTAGACGCAATAGAAAACATTAGGATATAGGCGCTAGACTCCATTGAGGTTCAGAAAAAACAAGTTGCCCAAGCTTACTATAGAAAAGTCAAAGCCAAGAGATTTCAAATCGGCAACCTCGTGTGGAAAGTTGTCTTCCCCTTGGAAAAAAGAGACGCCATGTTTGGGAAATGGAGCCCCAATTGGGAAGGCCCATTTTCGGTCCATTCGATAACTAAAGGAAGAGCCTATTTGCTAGAAAGCTTGGACGGAAATTTGCTCCGAGATCCGATAAATGGCAAGTATTTGAAGAAGTACCACCCCACCTTATAGGAAACATTGCCATTAGAACAACGGAGGAGCCTAAGTCAGAATGGTCTCTAAGGCCAATCGAACTTAGGACGATTCTTGCTCATTTGTTTATCTCAGGTTCAATCATGTCATTAATGCGCTTATGAGATTTCTTTTCCACATATGAATGTTTTTTGAAGGAATCTTGAAGTAAGCAAGTCGAATAGCATGATGAAACTAGATAAGATCAAAAATAGAAAATCAAAATAATAGCAGTCAAAATCGAGCCAAGAATGGCTTAAGAATCCAAAAGGCAAGAATAAAACAAAATTTGTTCTCCAAGTCCCTCTCCTTGGCTTGCTGATAGGCTTTGATTTGGGCATCAGAGTCAGCCTTAAGTTTTTCAACCTCATCAGAAAGATGGAACAATTGCTGGTCCACCTCTTCAGTAAGTTTTCGCAAGCGTTCCATCTCGGCAGCAAGTTGTCCTCGTGTTGTGGATAGCTCCAATTGCTGCTCAGCCCTCTGGGTCAATTGAACTCAAAGGGCCCTCAGATTATCAACCAGGGGGCCTGTGGTGGAAACATGAGGAGCTTGGATAAGGGCGTGACTACTCTCACACTTCATCCCAAGACTAGGAAGATTCCTTGCAAAATCCTCATAGAATCGTCTTTTACTGGGTGCCATAGTGAGACGAGCAACCTCTTGTAGGATCTCGTCGATAAGATCCTTTCTTGTCCCAATGATGGCCGGCGCAGGTTCGGAGTCAACTCCAACAAGAAGCCTTTTGAGTTCCTGGATACGAGCATCAAAAAGATGCGTGGCCACCTTAGGAACAGAGGCATCTCCCAAGATAGAGTGAAGCAGGTCCACTACTACCTTGGCGCTACTCAAAGGAGTTGAGCCCGACAGCGATCGAGGAGAAACCGCCTACAGGAAAAAGAAACTTAGAGTGCGGAGAGCTAACAAGGAAGCATAGCAACAAACAAAAGAAAGATGTTACCTGAGAACTACCAGCAGGAGTGTCCAGCAACGAGAAAGTCGTAGAGGGAGCTTGGGCAACGGACTGAACAACAGCCTGCAGGAATCAAAGTCAGAAAAATATGGCACTAAATGAACAAGAATGGGCCAAAGAGATATTACCTCTGTCATCTTGACGGGAGGAGGACGTGGCATATCCTTCTTGATTGATGGATGAAGGCGTGGAATATCCACAGAGGAATACCCAGCCTCAGCAGGATCAGTGTGAATCCGGTCAATGGCCGCATCGACGTCTTTTTCTTCAGAGGGTGATTCTTCAACGCTCTATGTCTGAGGACCGACAGAAGCAGAGGGGGTGCCAGTGGGAGAAGATTCAGAGGAAGAAGCAGGCAGCACCAGGCGTCTTTTCGTTGCCATTTGCTTAATGCGCGGTCGCTTCGGGGCAGGGTCGGTAGAAATGGTATGTTTACCCGACTGGAGGCCTGCAAAGAGAAAAAATCAACATGGTGAAAAAATAGAAAGAAACAAATCAAGAAGAAGGTACCTGATCGGATGCGTCGTCATCAGAATCGAACACTTCGATCACGCCCTCAACCTTTTTGGAGTGAATATGGCGAGCTGAACGACGGGTACCAACCTTGACAGAGTGTGTCATAGGAGCAGGACTAGGAGACGGAATGGGCATCCCAGCAAGAATGGCAGTAGCGGCTGACACCATGGCTTCCGTTTTCTTGCGAGAACTTGGAGGCAAAATAAACAAGAAAATCAAGACACAATGCAAGGAAACACCGAAACACGGGAAGCAGG
>CM047883.1:8378919-8427248 GCA_026212405.1 Petrea volubilis | reverse complement strand
ATATCTTCTTCAAATACTGCTTCTGTGTCAGCCAAAGCTTGCCTCTCTGTCTATCCCTACTTATCTCCATGCCGAGAATCTTTTTGGCTTCTCCCAAATCCTTCATCTCAAACTCTTTACTCAACTGAACCTTCAATTTGTCAATTTCAACTTGACTCTTTGATGCTATCAGCATATCATCAACATACAAGAGTAGGTAGATGTAGGACCCATCTTGAAGTCTGCGCAAATACACACAGTGATCGTATTTGCTTCTTGTGTACTTCTGACCCATCATAAACTTATCAAATCGTTTGTACCATTGTCTCGGTGATTGCTTCAATCCGTACAACGATTTGTTAAGTTTACAAACCCAATTTTTCTTTACCAGCAACTTTGAATCCATCTGGCTGAGACATATAGATTTCCTCCTTCAAGTCACCGTGTAGAAATGCGGTCTGCACATCAAGTTGAGCTAGCTCCAAATTCAACTGTGCTACCAAGGCCAACAAAATTCTAATGGAGGAATGTTTAACAACTGGAGAAAATACCTCATTATAATCAACTCCCTCCTTCTGAGCATAGCCTTTAGCTACCAATCTTGCCTTGTAGCGAACATCATTCTTGACAGGAAATCCTTCTTTCTTTGCAAATACCCATTTGCATCCAATTGCTTTCTTGCCTTTTGGTAGCTGTGTCAACTTCCATGTCTTGTTCTTCTCAAGAGATTGCATCTCTTCTTCCATTGCATCTTTCCATCTACCATTTTCTGAACTTCGGATGGCTTCTGGAAAGGTGGATGGGACTTCATCAACAACTGGAAGTGCATAAGCTACTATGTCAACAAAACGAGCAGGTTTCTGAATTTCTCGTCTTGTCTTCTAACAACAATTGAATCTGGCTGCTGTTGAGGTTCTTGGGTCGGAACCTCTTCCTCATCTGACTCTTCTTCTGCCATGGGAGAGTCACTAATGGTGATTTTTTCTGGGCTTACCATTATCTGTTCAAACTCCACCTGCTTCGGCGTACACTCCACCTGCTGTGGAGTATCATCAATTCCTTCTTGAGTTACCTTATGCAACATAGCAGATTCATCAAAGGTAACATCCCTGCTGATGATGGTCTTCTTTGCCTCTAGACAACAAAGGCGATATCCTTTAACTCCAGCATTGAAGCCCATAAACAAAGCCTTCTTTGCTCGTGGATCCAACTTTGATTCATTTACATGATAATATGCAGTAGAACCAAAAACATGCAAAGAATCATAATCTGTTGTAGGTTTCCTGGACCATACCTCTAAAGGAGTCTTGCAATCTATTGCGGGTGACGGTAAACGATTTACGAGATGTTGAGCCCAAAACTTTCTGCCTAACCCAGCATTAGACAGCATACAACGAACTTTCTCCACTAGTGTTCTGTTCATACGCTCCGACACCCCATTCTGTTGTGGTGTTTTTCTGACTGTGAAGTGCCGAACTATGCCAAACTCTTGGCATGCCTCCAGGAAAGGATCACTCTTGTATTCTCCACCGTTGTTTGTTCGAAGAACTTTGATCTTTCTTCCAGTCTGATTCTCAACTTGAGCTTTCCACTTAAGGAAAACTCCAAGCACTTCATCCTTCTTCTTCATAGTAAACACCCATACTCTTCTGGAAAAATCATCAACAAATGTGACAAAATAATGTCTACCTCCAAGAGATGGAGTCTTGGCAGGTCCCCATACATCTGAGTGCACATAATCCAAAATACCCTTGGTATCATGGATGGCAGTACCAAATTTCACTCTTCTTTGTTTTCCCAGAACACAATGCTCACAAAATTCTAATTTGCAAGTCTTCGTACCTTTCAACAATCCTTTCTTAACAAGAATTTGCAAGGATTTTTCACCAGCATGTCCCAAACGCATATGCCACAGCTTTGTCGCCTCTGCATCCTTCTTGCTACTAGATGTTGCAGTTGCTACTGTCCCAACCACTGTACTACCTTGATAGTAATACAGATTATTCTTTCTCGCACCTTTCAACATCACAAGTGCTCCTGAAGTTGCTTTGAGAATTCCATCTCGCATCATCACAACTAGGCCTTTTGACTCTAAGGCCCCCAAAGAGATGAGATTCTTCTTCAAATTCGGAACGTACCGCACATCTTTCAAAATTCTTGTAGATCCATCATGATTCCGCAGCTTGATTGAACCTATCCCAGCTGTTTTACATGGATTGTCATTGCCCATGTAAACAACTCCACTATCACGTTCTTCAAAATCAAAGAACCACTCCCTGATGGGAGACATATGGTAGGTACAACCGGAATCCAAAATCCACTCGTCTGGATGGGATGTTGAAGGTGATACCACCAAAGAGACATATGACTCTGCATCACTTTTGCATTCTGCAACATTTGCATCTTGCTGAGCCTTCCCTTTATTCTTCAACTTTGGACAGTCTTTCTTCCAGTGCCCTTTCTCATGACAGAAAGCACACTCATCTTTGGCAACTCTGCTCTTCGACTTTGATCTTCCTCTTCTTCCCTTTGACTGGCTCTGCTGATGACCTCTCGCCACTAATGCTTCATCTGCTGTAGCTACTTTGTTTCTCCTTTTATCTTGTTTTCTCAGTTCATGACTATACAATGCAGAACATACAGCATCTAAAGATACATTCTCCTTCCCATGAAGTAAAGTAGTTTCTAAGTGTTCAAATTCATCGGGAAGAGATGACAACAACATCAAAGCCAAATCTTCATCTTCAAATTTTACATCTAAGTTTAACAGGTCTGCTACTAATTGTTGAAACAAAGTGATGTGTTTATTCATAGTAGTACCTGGTTGATAATCAAACCGGAACAACCTCTTCTTCATAAGGAGCTTATTCTGACCACTGTTTTTCAGAAATTTCTCCTCCAACGCCTTCCACAATTTATGTGTAGAAGTCTCGTTCTTGAATGCATACTTCTGCTCTCTGGACAGGCATGATCGAATTGTTCCGCATGCTAACCGATTTATGATACTCCAATCCTTATCTTCTATGTATTCTGGTTTCTTTTCTTCAATGGCGATGTCAAGACCCTGTTGGAAAAGGGAGTCCATGACCTCGCCTTGCCACATGCCGAAATGGCCAGTACCGTCAAATATCTCTACCGCCAACTTCAAACTTGACATTGGAAACCTTGACCATGAGGACGAGGAAGCCGATGTCCCTTGTGTCATATTTGATGTAACACTATTTATTGGTGGAACTTCTGACGCCATTACAGACTCGAATGATAGTATTCAATATAAACAATATTACAAACAGACCTAGGACGAACCTTCGGCTCTGATACCACTTGTTGAAATTCTCGGGTAATTTTCCACTCAAGCTACAACTAGTGAATTGTACTGATTCGATAATTTCCAGGAAAGACTATTGAGCCGTCTCCTTAGACAAAATTATCATTCCAAAATAAATTCCCAGGAAAGGCTGGAGGGGTCACAAATGGTCCCACTTAAAACCCAATCTCCTAGACAGAACTTACTTACACAGCATATTATTACAACCTAAACCCGACAAATAAATATTGAATACTATACTAAAACTGAAAAAAAACAAATCAAATGCGGAATAACTAAAAGAGATAAGGAAAGAACACAGCCGAAAAATTGATAACGGAGTTCGGCCAATTATGCCTACGTCTCCGAGCACTAATCACGCAGCCTGCTCTTTTAATTTGGGAGAAGAGAATACAAATTTTGGGATGACAAACTAGGAAGGGAAGGAGTCCTTTTATAGCATTAAGGAACTTCCCATTTTTCTTAACTAAGCAATGTGGAATTACTTCAAATTATATCCCACCAACCCATTTACACAAAAATCAACAATGTGGGATTAAGAAATTAAGCCAAAAATAACAACATGTGCAGTCACCCTTCGAGTGAAGTTCTAAAATGATATTTGCACCATCTTTTGAAAAATGAATAACATGGTAACTTAGAAGATACCTCAATCGGATTCTTAAAACTTTAAGACACTACCCAGAATCCAAAAGAGCAGCTTCAACCTGCAAGTCAACGCTGAATCACATTTCCAGTTATGAAAGATGCAAGGGAGATTTAATGAAAGATCATTCAATCGTTGACATAACACATTGAGCAAAAAATGAATTGCATGAAATTCTCCACTTACATTAATTGGTCAAAATAACACAGTACAAATACAAGACATATTAGAATCTGACCATAAAAAGTCATACAATATGAACGGGATTTGTGCTCTTCCACTCTGCAACTCCTGCACAAATATAAGTATTGCGACTGACATAAAGGCCTGGAAATTCAAAACACAAGTTTAGCATTGTCTATGGGACTACACAGCAAAGTTTATGTCGGACTTTGGTGGTTGGCAGGTCATATCCATGAACAGGGCAACAAATCACTGTACATAATTGGATTATTCATTTACTACTACTTATTGCTTTTTCACTATGGTACATATACAATCAGAATGTCACGTAACTTTCAAGAAAACAAAGCAAGCATAAAGCTGAAATTCTGCTAAGAAATAAACTTAAACAGTTCTGAAATCCTAACAAGCATCCGGGAAGGGGATTCAAGAGCATTCTTCAAACTCACTTCCAGTAACAAAAATTCAACAAACCAACACCAAAATGAATGTAATAACAAGCGAAATATCTGTGTGCAATACATCGCAACACCAATGGAAGGAGGAAAGTTTGGAGTATTAATCTAATAGAAGTATCTGATTACAGCTCTAGGCATCAAATCAGTCGGCAACAATTGATTGCCCGAGGTGGCGGAAGGTGGCACTGGTGTTGCATTGCTGTATCCAGTTGCTGCATGAATCACTAGACTGCTGAAAAAGCTAGGAACAGCAAAAGAAAAACTCAATTAGTTAGTAATACACAGATATGAGATAGGAAAATCATGGCGTTACAATGTATTCATGCATAACAAAGTATTTACAAAGGTTTGAGGGAGCGTTTGTGTTCTTCCACAAGCTGCCTTGCGAACAATCTTGAGGATTCCCAGCCAGTTGTCAACAAATCAAACCACATGAGATGACGAAATTTGCTACCTGGAATAGAAAAGGGAGAGGGGTGGAGAAGAAAAACAAGCATCAACTCAATTTGCGAATTCACAATTACACTTGAGGAGCCTCAAGTGGATCTGAAATCTGATCTGATAAATCGATCACTCACAAAACCAGTGTAACAATTCTTTTTCCTAATATCTCCAAAGGAGAAGACTTACCTCCTGTTCCAATAAACAGTTCCACCAAAAGTTTATTAATTCGAATACAGTGACTCCTTTAGTGGAACCATAAAACAAATGAGAATGTATCAACATTTCGAAACTGTTGGAATAGAAAAAAAAAATGAAATAATTCTATTCTGAAGTATTCAATTAGTTAATTATCACAAAGTCAGCTAAGTTATGCCATGCATACAAGAAATTGAGTAGGGATTCATACCGTGAATAACCTCTACAATGTGAGCGGTTAATAGAGTTAAAAACTGTACTTCAAGTGAAAACTACTTATTTTTGAATCTTCTATCAACCAAACAGTTTTAATCTCAAAATTTTGCTTAAGCATAACCAATACAAAATGAAATTTATGGCGGTCAAAGCAATTATGAATTTCAATTACTGTTTTAAGCAAGGGAAAGTATTTACTTAAAAAACTTGTAGGGGCTTCGAAGTTTTGCTCTATCAAAAAGGTTTGTCACATCCCATCACCAATGGCAAATGAACTTCATATAAAGTGTTGTGGAAACATGATGGGGTGGTGTAGAAAAAACACTTTAAAATTAGGAGAGGAGGAAGTTGAGAAGAGAACACACAATTTATCTCAACTCAATCGACACTTCTATTTTCACTTAATCTTCACTAAAACACACTTTTACAACTTTTTTACTCTCCTAATTCTTTCACTCACTCACATTCACTTCACCACACTCACTCCACACCAAATGCCTAATACATGACCTCTATTTATACTAGTCTCCTAATAAGTGACATGACTCTTAGCATAATAATTTCATAAGTTACAAACTTAATTATATAAAATAACTTTTGTAACTCTCGACCGTTACCACCATCTTCAATGGCTCTTTGACTTGTCAAAATTAAGATTAAACTTTTCATTTTAATTCTCAACACGCCCCCCCTAAGCTTGGTTCTCTCATTTCGAGATGACTCCTCAACTTCTTGAACACTTCTCGTTTGAGCGGCTTCGTAAAGATATCAACAACTTGATCTTCGGTTTTGACATACTTCACTTGCACATCTTTTTTGGCAATACTCTCCCGAACGAAATGGAAATGGGTGTCAATGTGTTTACTCCAATCATGGTAAACCGGGTTCTTTGCTAAAGCAATTGCTGACTTGTTATCGTCATAAATCTCTGTCGAATCACTTTGTTTGACATTGAGCTCGTTGAGCAAAAACTCCTTAGCCATAATGCATGGCAAACGGTTGATGTTGCAACAACATACTCAACTTCACATGTTGACAAAGTCACTATTGGCTGCTTCTTTGAACTCTAAGTAAAAGCAGTTCTTCCATAGAAAAACACAAATCCTCTGGTGCTTTTACGATCATCAATATCTCCTGCCCAATCACTATCACTGTATCCAACCAATTTCATGTCATTAGTGACTGGATATAATAGACCATAACTCATTGTACCTTTGATATAGCGAAGTATTCTTTTCGCTACATTGAAATGATAGGTTATCAGGCTCTCCATGTACCGACTAATCATTCCGACAGCACAAAGGATATCTGGTCTCGTGCATGTCAAGTACCTCAAACTTCCAATCAAACTTTTGAACAAGGTGGGATCAACTTGATCTCCACCGAGGTGACTTGACAACTTCTCTCCCACTTCGAATGGGGTGTTGATTGGCTTACAATCCTCCATCTTGAATTTCTTTAGCACTTCTTTGGCATAATCTTCTTGTGAAATAAAAATTCCAGCATTATCTTGTTTAACTTCGATTCCAAGGTAGTACGATATCACTTCAAGGTCTGTCATCTCGAACTCCTTGGACATATCCTTCTTGAACTCATCCATCATTTTCACATCGTTATCCGTAAATATGAGGTCATCGATATACAAGCAAACTATTAAGATGTTACCATTTTCCATCTTGATATAGAGAGCAAGTTCATAGGGGCATTTCTTGAATCCTTTCTATTGAAAAGATTTGTCTATTCAAGTGTTCCATGCTCTTGGTGCTTGTTTTAGCCTGTATAAGGCTTTCTTCAACTTCAACACCTTGTCTTCTTGACCTCGAATAGTGTAACCCTCCGGTTGTTCAATGTAAACCTCTACGTCGAGGTAACCATTCAAGAAAGCAAACTTTACATCCATTTGATAAATCTTCCACTTGTTTTGAGCTGCTAACGAGATGATAAGTCTTATAGTTGCCAATGTTGAAACTAGGGCAAAGACTTCATCATAGTCAATTCTGGCTTGTTGCTTGTAGCCTTTTACTCCGAGCCTTGCCTTGTAGTGCTCCACATCTCCTTTTGAGTTTCTTTGGATTTTGTAAATCCATTTCACGCTGATGGGCTTATGTCCTACTGGTAGAGAAGTTAGCTCCCAAGTATCATTTCATTTTATGGAATCAATCTCCTCATTCATGGCCATCCTCCATTTGGGGCTTTTCACTGCTTCTTCAAAATCAATTGGCTCCGTCTTTGTAAAGAGACAAAATAATGTATCGTTTTGATTCAATTCACCATATATTTCAGCAAGCGATCTCTTTCTTCCAGGTTGACTGCTGGATTCTGCATCTATCGAAGTGGAATTGGTTGTTGATTGTCCAGTCAGAGTGATTGGCTCATCCACTTCGTCTTCATTTTCACTTCGATCCGGTTCCACTTCGAATGGGTAAAAACTATATTGTTCTTTCTGTTGCGAGCTCCAATCCCACGAGCTCTTCTCGTCGAAATGAACATCACGGCTCACTTTGACCTTATTGTTAGTTAGATCATACAACTTGTAACCTTTAGAGTTTTGATCAGACCCAATAAAATTATACCTCTCTCTCTTGCCATCCAGCTTACTCCTTTGTTGATCTGGAACATACATATGGGTAATGCTTCCAGAAACCTTCAAATGGGATATATGCCTGTTACCACTCCATGCCTCTTGTGGTGTTTGATTCTACAAGCTCCTTGTCGGACTCCTATTTGACAGGTATACAACACACTCTACAGCTGCTGCCCTTAACTCTTTAGGCAAATTTTTGCTCTTCAACATGCATCGGGCCATGTTCAAAATGGATCGGTTCTTTCTCTTCGCTACTCCATTCTGCTATGGGGAGTATGGATTTGTTATGGGCGTCGAATGCCCTATTTGTCACAATATGCCTTGAACTCCCGCGAGGTGAACTCTCCTCCTCGATCTGATTGAAGTGACTTGATTTGGTAGCCACTTTGCTTTTCGACGAGCACCTTGAATCTTTTAAAGGCTGAGAATGCTTCTGATTTCTCCTAGAGGAAGTACACCCATGCCTTCCCACTATAATCATCAATGAACAAAATGAAATATTTGTTCTTGCCAAGTGATGCCAGAGTGATAGGACCACATATATCGGTGTGAGCTAACTCCAATGGTTTCCTTGTTCTTGTTTGCGGCTCCTTAGGAAAACTATAACGGTGTTGCAGTCCGACAAGACAACCCTCGCACAACTGATCGGGGTGGTCAATGGAAGGAAGTCCTTTCATCATCCTCTTCTTCGACATCAACTTAAGGCCTCCAAAATTTAGATGTTCCAACCTTAAGTGCCATAACCACGATGTATCTTCTAAACACGCCTTCAGGCACTTCGCTCTTGATGTTCAACAAGAACATCCTGTTGCTTGTCATAGGCACACGAGCTAATAATACTCCTTTTTCATTTCGTAGGTAAAGGGTCATGTCTTTCATGTGTATATCATAGCCTTTTTCTAAAAGTTGGCCTACACTCAAGATATTTGCCTTCATCCCAGGCGCATAGTATACATTCGAAATGAACTGGTGATCTCCATTCTTCAATCGGATTAAAATTTTACCTCGTCCCTTAATGGAAATCTTTAATGAATCTCCAAATAAAATGTTTCCCGTCATTGATTTATCCATTTCGACAAACATGTGTTTATGACCACATATGTGACTGCTAGCACCTGTGTCAAGGTACCAAGTGCTCTTTTCGCCTTCACCTTGTTGGTTGTGTGCCAACAAGAGAACGGTATCACTATCAACTTTCTTTTCCTCAGTAAGGTGAGTCTTCTCCTTCTCCTAATTGGATTCACTTCGACACTCATAAGAATAGCATCTTCGTCAATGACAATTGTAGCATTCAATTTCTCTTCGATTTTGCCACCTTGTTTGAAATCCTCTATCTTGAAATCCACGTCGTGTCGGAGTGGATTCACCTTGTTTCTCTTCATTTTGATTGGCAATGTAGGGACCTCATCCTCTGCCATGACCTCGTCCACGACCATGATAAGGTGAGCGGCCACTTCATCGATTGCTTCTGTCAACATCATCTTTCTTTTCGTGGAGGTTCATTTTGGCTTGGAGAGCTTGTTCAATTGGCTCTTTGGCTCTCTTCTTCATTTTCTCTTTGTGGACTTGTAATTTGCCTACTAACTCATCAACTTTCATTTCGTCCACATCGTTGGACTCTTCTATGGAAACAACGATATGATCAAACTTCGAATTGAGAGACTGAAGTATCTTCTCAATAATTCGGGCATCTTCTTTCTTTTCACCATTGCTTTCAAGTCAATTCACAACCAAAAGCACTCCTGAGATATAGTCAAAAATTGCATCATTTTCCTACATTTGCAATGAATCAAATTCACCTCATAAGGCTTGTAACCTTACTTTCTTCACTTTATCAATACCTTTGAAGGTATTAGCTAAAGTGTCACAAGCTTTTTTTTTGCATTATTGGCTTGTGCAAATTTCTCAAAAATATTGTCATCCATCGCAAGTTGGATGAACGAGAGAGCTTTTTGATCTCTTACCTTGGCTTCCTTTGCATTTTTCTTTTTGTCTCTACTTGCAGTTGCTAAATCTGCAGGCTTTTCGTATTCCTCTTCGAAGGCATCCGAAACACCTTGACCTCCAAGGAATGCCTTCATTTGGATACTCCATCTTCCATAATTTTCTTTTGTGAGCTTTGGGAAGGGGAAAACTCATGTGGTTGTCATCTCAACGTGGCTCTCAATGTGGTTTTCAATATGGCTCTGATACCACTTTGTTGCGGAAATGTGGTGGGGTGGCGTACAAAAAACACTTTAAAATTAGGAGAGGAGGAAGTGGAGAGGAGAACACACAATTTATCTCAACTCAATCGACAGTTCTATTTTCACTTAATCTTTACTAAAACACACTTTTACAACTTTTTTACTCTCTTAATTCTTTCACTCACTCAAATTCACTTCACCACACTCACTCCACACCAAATGCCTAATACATGACCTCTATGTATACTTATCTCCTAATAAGTGACATGACTTATAGCATACTAATTTCATAGATTACAAACTTAGTTATATAAAATAATTGTTGTAACTCCCTATCATTACCACCATCTTCAATGGCTGTTTGACTTCTCAAAATCAAGATTAAACTTTTCATTTCTCAACATAAAGTATATTCCAACGGTTAATTATTGGCTACATGAAACAGAAACTTCTAAAAATTGAAACTAATCAAGTTGTTTTGGTTCAAGAGGACCTCGTTGAACCCACATAATGGCACATAACAAATGATACTATGTGTGGCTATAAACCAAGAACTGTCACTGAGAAAGCCATACAATATGCGTATACGGATAATTAACTACCTCTGAATATCATCACCACTTGACAGTATGACTGTGCTCTTAAAACTTTGTAATAATAGCAATAGAGTCATAGGATATCATTAAGAATAAAAATGAGGAAATGAGAAAATGAAAAAGAGAAAAAAAGGAAAGAAAGTAATTCAAGAATGTAAAAAGATAAAAAGTTGAAACCTCTCATGATATCCAATTAGATTTCAGCTTTCTTAACTTCACTGCCAAGAACTTATGATGTTTACAAGTTTTAGTAAATGAACCAGCCTAAAGATCTTTAAAAATCAAGTCTTTTGCCAAGCTATGTAGCTTCCCCAAATGCATGATGTCTTTTCCATGAAGAGCAAAAAGCTTTTCAAAAGTCACAACTTGTTTTGTGTTATCCAACACTAAACCCTCTACATACCATGGTTGGCTGATAAGTCCGTAATTCTACTTGATTTTTATGTTTATTTTAACAGACTTATCATGTATTTTTCTCCATTTGAACCTTATTATGCCTAAATTCGAGTTAAATCGTTGATTTGTAGGTAAGATGGAAAAAATACCATCAAGGATACGAAAAGTGGAAGTTAAGAGTTGGGTACTTATGCAAGATATTTTGGGTATCAACCCAATTTCAGTCATTTTGAGAAGAAGCGAATATATATGTTTGGGTACGAACACAAAATATTTCGGGTATGTACCCGGTTTCAGTCATCAGGGAGTTAAATGAATCTATAAGTTTGGATACGTTCCCAAAATATTTCGGGTACGTACTCGAAGTCCGCGACAGCAATTTACAGCTTTTGTAGTTCGATTAGGACTCTATTTTTGGAAGGCGGTGCTAGGATTTTTCTGCCTCTTTTTAAGTCTAGAAACATTGACACAACTACTGTTCATGTTTTTAGCTAAGTTTTAGTTTTTAGAACTTTTCTTTTTCAAATTTTTCATCTTTTTGGGATTTTGTGGAGAACAGAAGAAGGGAGAAATCAAGAGCCAAGGGAAGAACAACCGAACGAGGGAAGTTTTCGTCTGAAATTTCCAGCGAATAAGTTTAATTATTCTCTTTTCATGAATTCTTTTCTAGATTTTGTTCTTATTTTTAGTTTCATTATGAACTAATTTTAATTAAGTGTAAGGATGGTGTAGTTCATCTTATTTGTTATTTTATGAAAATCCTGTGAGTTTGAATGTGTTTTCGTATGTCTTTTTGTTGTGTGATTCTTGTTTAATGATTTAATACGTGGTGAGGGTTTGATCACCCCTAATTAGCGAATTTGAGAATCGTGATGAGGTCGAGAGATGATTCATGATTGTAGCTCTAGTTAGATGAGATCAAATGATGTTAAAGTTGTATGAGAATGAATTTAACATTGATTGAGCTTTAAGGCAGTGATTAAAATTCATACAAATAATTTCTAAAGCTGGGATTAATTAAATGAGAATTGGTTAGTCTTAGGCTTGGAAGGGTTTTTAGGAATTAATTTCGCAATGCTCAAGAGAGATTGTGGATATATTTGTTCCTAGGCTTCACACAATCACGAAACCACTCAACTTTGGGATTGGATTAGAATAGCGAATTAGGTGAATGAAACCACCTTGCAATACCCAATTTGATCCATTTAGCTAAACCAACACGAGTCATTTTCACGGGCCAAATCACAATCCCTGTGGGATTCGACACTCTATTCACTTAGTATTACTTGTACGACTGCGTGCACTTGTGCATATCTCAACAAGTTTTTGGCGTCGTTGCTGGGGATTGGTGCATTTGACTGTGTCTTTAGACTAAATTTGTTTCTTTTTAGTATTTATTTATTTTTGTTATTTTTGTTGCTGAGTTTGTGTTCCTTCATGTGTAGGTGCTTTTTGGTGTATGATCACGAGGCGTGCAAGTTCACGAGCTGAACTAGTGCCTTTGGATCTTGAAATTGAAAGAGCCAGTAGAAGGTGGAATGTAGCGAGAAGAGCTAGAATAGCTCAGGAACGTATTATGGCTGACAACCGGAACAATAGGGTTAATGGTGGCAATGATCAAAATGCACCATCGGCTTATCAAAATGCAAGAACATTACGGGACTTCATTACACTCCAAGCCGAAGGAGCTAAAATGGGGATAAAAAGGCCGCACATTGAGGCAAACAATTTCGACATTAAACAGGCTAATGTGCAATTCTATGGCTTGCCGAATGAAGACCCCCACCAGCATCTAGATAACTTTCTAAAGCTGAGTGACACCATCCAGATCAATGGGGCGTCGGATAATGCAAAGACTAAGGATATTTTCTTTCTCTTTGAGGGATAAAGCCAAAGTATGGCTCAATTCGGTGCCTAGCGGGTCCATTACAAATTGGGAAGAGTTGTCACATGTATTCCTAACGAAGTACTTCCCACCGGCCAAGACTGCTAAGCTGTGAAATGATATTTCCACCTTTTCCCAAAATGGGTGGGAGTTACTATACGAGGCGTGGGAGAGATATAAGAAGTTGTTAAGGAGGTGTCTCCACCATGGATTACCCAGGTGGATGGTAGTGCAAACGTTTTACAATGGGTTGGGGGCCAACAGTAAGTGCACAATTGATGCAGAAGTTAGAGGTTTCTTGGTTACCAAGACCGTGGCTGATACCTACAACCAAATAGAAGAGATGGCGATCAATAACTATCAATGGTGGGCGGAATCCACAAATCAAAAGAACCAAGGAGGTACGTTAGAGCTTAGTGCCATCGCATCGCGACAGGCTCAGGTAAGCTCTCTAACTTACAAATTGGATTCCTTTAATGGTAACAACTTGAATGTTAGCCCTAAACCATCTTATGAATTATGTGGCGATTTTAATCGTGTTTCTATTGATTGCTCGTTTGGGAGTCCATTTCCTATTGTTTCTAGTGAACAGGTTAATTTTGTAGGAGCGAACACACATGAAAATGTGCAGGGGAGGCAAGCAAATAATCTCTACTCCAACACGTACAATCCGGGGTGGAGGAATCACCCTAATTTCTTTTGGGGTGGTTAGAATGTGAACAGACCACAGTTTCCATCAGGATTCCAACAGAACTACCCGCCCCAACAAGAGAAGGCGAGCTCCTTGGAAATAAAGATGGACAAATTCATTGATGTCTTGGGGTTTAAGATAGCTTTGCAGGAGGAGAGCTTGAAAAGGATCGAAGGGAAGTTCGATCAAATTGCCAAGAACCACTCTGCATCCATTCACAATTTGGAGGTTCAAATGGGCCAATTGGCCAATACATTGACCAATAAGATCCAGGGGAATTTTCCGAACAACACAGAAACTAACCCCAAGGAGCAATGCAATGCAATCACGCTAAGGCGTGGGAAGGAGTTTGAGCCACCAAGAGGGTCAAAAGTTGAAAGCAAGAATGAGGAAGATGTTAAAGAGCATGATGATGCAAAGGGCAGTGAAAAAGAAGAAGGAGGGAAGAAGCTTGATCAAGTTCCATTGGTCCGAAAAACAAATCCCTATGAGACTAAGGTGCATTTTCCCCAACGGTTGAGGCAAGCTCAGTAGGAACTCCAAAGAAGCAGTTCCTAGATATTTTCAAGAAACTACACATCAATATCTCGTTTGTTGAGGCATTGGCGAACATGCCACATCACAACAAATTCTTGAAGGAGATCATCTCGAACAAGAGAAAGTTGGAGGAATACCAGACTGTGGTGCTGACGAAAGAGTGCAGCAGCATCATCTCTCAAAAGTTGCCTATGAAATTAAAGGTTCCAGGGAGTTTTACTATCCTTTGTGTGATTGGAAATTTTGAATTTTCTAATTGTTTATGTGATTTGGTTCCGGTATTAATTTGATGCCTCTTTCTGTTTTCAGGCAATTAGGAGTTGGAGATTTGTCCCCTCCTAGCATTTCCTTGCAACTTGCTGACAGATCGCTTAAAAGACCCATAAGGGTTGTAGAGGATATGTTGGTGAAAGTTGGGAAGTTTATTTTCCCCATTGATTTTGTGGTGCTCGACTTTTAAGAAGACAAAGATGTGCCTTTGATCTTAGGGAGGCCTTTCATGAACACTGGAAGAGCACTAGTAGACGTTAATGCGAAAAAATTGACTCTCAGGCTGGGGGATGAGAGTATCGACTTTGACGTGTTCAAAGAGGTTAAATTCCATATTGAGGATGATCACTGCTTGAGGATAGATACTGATGATCGTATGAGAGAGGTGATGGAGAAAACTGAGAGTGACAAGGAGGTAGAGAATTTAGAGAGTGGGAAGGATAAGGAAAAAAATGAATAAGTGTTAGAACAATTACCAAAAACCTTGAGTTCCACACCACCTTCGAGCATTTAGCCTCCCAAGTTAGAGGTTAAACCTTTACCTCAAAAGCCGGAATATGCCTTTTTGGGGGAGAATGAAACCGTACAAATAATTTTAGGTCCTCCATTGACTAGGGAGCAAAAGAGGAGAATTGTGAGACTAATCAAGGCTCGAATTAAAGCAATGGGGTGCCAAACTCCTGAAATCAAGAGGATTAGGAGTTTCGTAGGCATACACGAAATCTTAGTGGAAGATGATGCAAAGTTGAGGAGAGAAACAAAGGAGTGGCACGATGCCCACATGATAAGAAAGAAGTCCCACAAGGGACAACGAGAGGAGCATTTCATGGTGAATGGCTAGCGTTTGAAGGCGTATATGGGTGGAGATGTGCACCAAGCAGGGTCGACATCACACGTTGACCTCATTCAATAAAATTTCGAAAAGAGTCGAGCTAAAGAGTTTAAACAAGCGCTTTTGGGAGGCAACCCAAAATTTTATGTTTTTATATTTTTGAATTTCTTTAAGTTTATTTTTATGTGTGTGGGGTAGACCACTTGAGGTTTTGATATGATTTTTGTTTGAATTTTGATATGTAGGAGATTGAGACGGGGTTTTATGACGCCATCTGACCTCAGGTGTTTTCTATCATCTTCTTTACTTTCCGTTTGTGTTTTATTTTTGTTTTCGTAGTTCTTTGAGGATCAGTTGTGGTTCTTGTCTGAACTTATTTTCTGTACTTTGGGGACAAAGTACTCTCTAAGTGTGGAGGGGGGGGGGGGTTCAGTTGCCTAGGATAAGACTTTTGAAATTAATTGTTGTTAGCTATATTTGTGGAATTTGAACAAGAACAGTATATCGGCTAGAAACCCAGACGACCAGATGAAAAGAGTCATCTTTGATGATTCGTGTCTTGGTATAACAACGCCACGTACTATTCAAGTTCAATTCTATTGATAATGGCTTATTGATGGTTTTAGAAATTTGTCTTAAGTTGTTTTGTTTGTCTCATCTTGGAATGCACGTGCTTTGTTGAAATTCCTTATTCTATGATGATTTTATGCTATGAAACGCTATGAAGCATTTTGTGTGCACTTGAAGAATGATTGTTGTTGTTTTGCTATCCCCCAATCACTTTGAGCACATGGTTGGAGCAATGATTGCTAAATGATTTAGAGAAAATTTATATTTTTGTGAGAGGTTTTCACATGTGCTTTAATGCATTAGGACACTAGAATCGATTTGAGTTCTTGTCGAGGCGAAATCCTAGACTATGTTAAATTGGGGAGATGACTTAGGCCATTTTTTTAAAATTTTTGAGCCTTAATTGCCTATTTGCTTGTTAAATGTAGCCCTTGAGTGCCCCTTGAGCGTACGTTGTGCTTAGTTCTCTTGATAGCTACATTACAAGTCCAAAAGCATAATGTCTACATATCTTAATCATTTATATGCACTACACTTGAATTGTGATAATTGTGGAGTTATGTAGTGGATATGTTGAATTATTGGGGGATTAAGTGAAGGGATGTACGTATACTAGAGTTTGAGATATACTAGCTCGCTTTAGAGAAAAAAAAAGGTTGCTGAAAAAATGTGGAAAAAAAAGGAGGTAAAAAATGTGAAAAAAAGAAAGAAAAAATCGAGAGGAAATGAAAGAAAAAGCGAGCTAGCACTCTACTAAGCTAAGCAGCTTCCCTGAATGCATCATGTCCTTTCCATGAAGAGCAAAAAGCTTTTCAAAAGTCACAAGTTATTTTGTATTGTCCAACACTAAGCCCTCTGCATACAACTATGCAATGATTCCAAATTACTCTATTTCCAAAATTGCTTCTTAACCAGGAAAAACCAAGAGCTCATGCACTAGTAATTGAAATAAATTACTTCTCAAAAATAAAATTCCTAAATATATCTGCTCTCAAGCTGAAATTGAATATATATATATATATAAATATGAACCTGGTAATTGAAAATCGGATATCATGAACGGCAAAACTAGTAAACTGAGAACACCAAATTGATCTCCAAAGCACCAACAATATAAGTTATAACCGCATACATACAAAGAAAACATAAAGACACCATCAAAACATGCACTAAACTGACCTGGATACTTTAATCGAGCCTAATCGAACAGCAGAGCACATAGTGGGGGATCGCTTAGCCGACGATAGTGAATCAGTGATTGCCGGAGGGAACGGTGGTGGTTTATGGCGGAACCAACGCTGCAGAAAACGGCAATAGGTGACGGAACAACCGGTGGAGTGAGAACGGCGATTATCGGAGGGAGTCGAGTTGCTGAGATATTTTTTTCATATGTTTGCATATTTAGGGCATTGGTGATGCTTCATATTTTTGTTTTCCTGAAACACTGTGATTTGTGACTGCCCATGTATGTCTGTGACCAGCTAAATTTATACAGCAAAATCAGTGACCCAACTGTGACCTCTGTAAGTTGCAGTATTGACCGAAGTATTGTCTATTTACGAGCAGTCAATAAAATGGTAATCATTTAGTCATTAGTCGGTGAGAGCCATTTTCTTTCTAACCTGTGATTAGATCGGCCACAAATCTGTCATTAAGCAGTCACAATTAGTGACTGATTACTTTAGCCACTAAAAATCAGTCACAAAATGCTATTTTTTTTGGTAGTGAATAACCTATGATGCACGGACACGTCTAAAAATGATGTCGTACAGTGTCGGACACGGACACGGCTCCAACACGTGTCCGACATGGAAAAAGCATCTCCGAAAATTAAAAAAAAGGAAAAAAATCCGACATGGTGTCTAACACAGTTGGGGCTTTTTTGATATATTACAACTATGAGAAGAGAAAAGAAAAAAGGAGAAAAGTTTATTTTCTGTGTATATAATTAACAAAGACCTAATCTCATTATATAGAGATTAGCAAGAGTCCTGTACATGGAAGGAGTTAAAACCTTTCCTAATATATGAAACATATTTACGGAATTAATTTACCCTAGAATAATTCTAACACTCCCCCTCAAGCTCGAACATATATATCAATCATGCCCAGCTTGTTACAAAAGGTTTTAAATTTATTTCCTCCCAAGGCTTTAGTAAATACATCGGCAATCTGTTCGGATGATGGAGTGAAAGGAGTACTGATGATGTGGCTCATCACGGCATTTCGAATGAAATGGCAGTCGACCTCAATATGCTTCGTTCTTTCATGAAAGACTGGGTTATTGGCAATGTGAATGGCTGCCTGATTGTCATAGTGCATGGGTAAAGGTTCATCATAATTGAACCCCAATTCTCCTAGCAAGCTTTTGAGCCACAACATTTCACTCATGGTATGTTCCATAGCCCGATATTCAGCTTCTGCACTAGACCGAGCCACTGTTGTCTGCTTTTTACTATGCCAAGTCACCAGATTTCCTCCAACATATGTGCAGTAGCCAGAAGTAGACCTTCTATCTCCCTTAGACCCAGCATAATCTGCATCTGAATAGGCCTCGATCTTCAAATGTCCATGTTTCTTGAAGAGTAAACCCTTACCAGGAGAGGATTTTATGTACCTTAAAATCCTCATGGCAGCATCTAAATGAATAGGTCGGGGTTTGTCCATAAATTGACTAATCACTCCAACTGCAAAGGATATGTCTGGTCTAGTTAGAGTCAGATAGACCAGCTTTCCCACTAGTCTTCTGTACTTTGCTTTGTCTTCTAAGCATGTATCATCATCATCCCATAAACCTGGATTTAAGTCTATAGGATATCAACTGGTTTGGTTCCAAGCAGGCCAGTTTCCTGTAGTAAGTCAAGCGCATACTTCCTCTGAGACAATGAAATTCCATGCCTACTACGAGCGATCTCAATGCCTAGAAAGTACCGAGGAGGACCCAAGTCTTTAGTAACAAATTGTTGTTTTAAGTACTCCTTAGTGACCTCTATTCCTTCCACATCGCTGCCAGACACTAGGATATCATCAACATACACAATTAGAATGACAACACATGATGGTCTGCTTCTTACAAATACAGAGTGATCTGCCTGACACCTGTGGAACCCAAAATCACTTATAACCCGGCTGAACTTGTCAAACCAGGCACGAGGACTTTGTTTCAGTCCATAAATTGCCTTCTTTAGCTGGCACACCATAGCTTTCCTCTCCCCCTGAGCAACATACCCTGGAGGTTGCTCCATAAAGACTGTTTCTTGCAAGTCACCATAGAGGAAGGCATTTTTTATGTCCATCTGAAACATAGGCCAATCGTGATTAACAGCCAATGAAAACAGCACTCGAATGGAGTTAAGACGAGCAACGGGGGAAAATGTCTCAAGGTAGTCCACGCCATAAGTCTTGGTGAAGCCTTTAGCAACCAAGCGGGCCTTGTATCGGTCAATAGTGCCATTAGCATGGTACTTGAGGGTGAATACCCATTGACAGCCAACCACATCAGCATCAGCGGGAGGAGTGACAAGTTCCCACGTCCCCCGATCAATAAGAGCAGACATCTCCTCGTCCATTGCCTGTTTCCATTTAGGATGTTGAAGTGCCTCACGGTGAGTAGAAGGGATTGGTTCTATAGAAAGAGAGAGAGCAAAACTACGATACGAGGGACCAAGGTTATCAAAAGACATATAGTTAGTAAGAGGGTGAGCAGTACAAGAACGTTTACCTTTGCGTAGGGTGATAGGTAAGTCGGAGTTTGAAGAAACAGGTACGGAGGAGGTTTGATCTACAGTAGAGGAAGGCGGATCAATAGCAGCCGGGGGCGTAGGGGTCCGCAATGGGCGTCGCCATGAGTACACCTGCAGTGGAGGAGGAGTAGGAGACAAAGGAGAAGGAATTGGCAAAGGGACTGAGGGTGATGAGGTACCCCCAGTAGAGTAATAAGGTGTTGACTCGAAGAATGTGACATCAGCAGAGATATAAGACCGACGAGAGAGGGGATCATAACAACGATACCCTTTTTGTGTACGAGAATACGCTAGAAAAAGACACTTAACTGAACGGGGTGAAAGTTTGTCAAGACCCGATGAAGAGATGTGGACAAAGCAAACGCACCCAAAAACCGATCTTTTAACAAGTAGACCCAAGTCATTCTAGAGTAATCATCAACAAAACATATAAAATACCGAAACCCCCCAACAGACTCGACTCGACAAGGACCCCAAACATCAGAATGAACTAATTCAAAAGGAAAGGAACGACGCTTTTCGACACGGGGTGGATAGGAAGCACGGTGATGCTTTCCTAACTCACACGACTCACAATTTAAACTAACAGACTCTATAGGTAACAGGCATTTTAAAGTAGACAAAGGGGGGTGACCTAACCGACAATGCCATTGAAAGGGTGTATTGGAAGCAGAGAGAGCTCGAGCATCCACAGGTGTATCCACCGTATGTAAGTAGTAAAGACCTCCACGCTCACGACCGCCACCAATCGTCTTCCCCATGTATAGATCCTGAAAAACACAATGGGATGGAAAAAATGTGACTGAGCATTGGTGAGACTTAGTAAGTTGGCTAATAGATAATAGGCTAATAGGAAAACGTGGAGCAAACAAGACATTTTTTAGAGTAATAGCAGTGGTGGGTGTAACAATACCAGAACCTGATACAGGAGAGTAGGAGCCATCGGCTAAGCAAATAGGATTTAGAGATGGTGATAAAAATAATGAGGAAAAATGAGACTTAGTACCAGTGATATGGGTGGAGGCACCCGAATCTAATAGCCAGGACTCACCCTGAGATGCCATGAAGGCACCTGTAGAATGGGAAACTGGAGAGGCAGTGGAGGGAGAAGTCTGCATAAGCTTTTCATATTCTTCACGGCTTATGAGGACCTAATCTGAGGTAGGCTGAGAGGGATGAGTTTCGTGAGGAACAGCATTGGCCCACTCTGGCTTACCGAACTTCTGCCAACAGTGATCAGATGCATGATTTGTACGGCCACAATGAGTACAGGGAGGAAGTTTGCCACGACCACCACGACTGCGTCCATTATTAGATGTGTTACCCCTGGGATTTCCGCGACCACGGCCACGAACAGCCGAGGCAGAGGGCTCAACAGTAGGAGTGTGGGATCCTGAGACGCTCGTAGATACACGTAAAACCCGGGAGAATGCAGTGGGCAATGCTAGAATGGTATCACTCGCTAAAATTTGATCTCGAGCTGGTTGAAGAGAGCTGTCTAATCCAGACAGAAATTTGGTCACCCAAAATTCTTCCATTGAGATTTGCGGGTTTCGAGATCACAGTTTAACGGGTGGTATAGAAGAATCTCATCATGAACACCTTTGATAAGAGAATAGTATTCGGCCACATTTCTACCATCCTGTTTCATGGAAAACACTTTCTCATACAGCTCAGAGACTCGAGATATATTTTTCTCGTTGGCATACATGGCATGGACGGTATCCCACATTTCCTTGGCGGAGGTCAAAAACATCAAATTAGAAGCGACGGATTCTTCCATACTATTCAATAACCAGGCCATGACAGCATATCCATCTTTTTGCCATTCTTTAAATTTAGCGTCCTTGGAATCTGGAGGATCCAAAAGAATGTGGTCTAATTTCTCATTAGACCTAAGAAATAGTTTAAAGAATTGAGCCCAAAGAAGATAATTGCGCCCGTTCAATTTAATAGAGGTACCCATGGAAGGTTTGGGTTTCGAAGAGGTTGCCATGAGAAGTGTGGGGTAAATTTGATACCCACACAAAACAATAAGGACAATTGTGCAAATAAGGGAAAAGGACAGACTAAAAGTTTGTAAGAAAGAGAAAGGCAATTAGGAGAAGAAGAAAAAAAAAACGGAAGAGAAAAGAAAAAGGGCAAGAGCAGAGGCGAGAGAAGAGAGCGCAACTGGTCAGCGCGCGAGGAACAAGGCAAGAGAGCGTAGCTGGGCGGCGCGATGAACAAGAGGAGAGATCGCGGCTGGACGGCGCACAATGAAAGGGAAAAGAGGGCGCTGCTGGGCGGCGCGCGAGGAAGGAGAAAAAAAAGAGGGCGCGGCTGGGCAGCGCACGAGCAGCAAGAAAGGAGAGCGCAACTGGGCAGCGGGATGAGGAGGAAGACACAGTGCCGGAGGGAGGTGTTCCGGCGAGGCACGCAGCGGCGGATCTAGGGTTTCAGCCGGAAAGGAAGGCTAGGGTTTTTTTGCTTTTTTTTTTTTCTTTTTTAGATTAATCGAACGCGCTCTGATACCATGTGAGAAGAGAAAAGAAAAAAGGAGAAAAGTTTATTTTCTGTGTATATAATTAACAAAGACCTAATCTCATTATATAGAGATTAGCAATAGTCCTGTACATGGAAGGAGTTAAAACCTTTCCTAATATACGAAACATATTTACGGAATTAATTTACCCTAGAATAATTCTAACAACAACGTTTAAATGGGGTCTTTTTTAAAATTTTTAAAAAATTTAGCGGAAATACTGAAAATAACAAATATTTTTTTTAATCTTTAAATCTTATAACACAATTAAGAGGTGTTTGTTTTAATTATGAATATTGTTATTTATCTATCACATATTTTAATTTAATAATTATAAATAGATAATATAATATAAAATATTTTTTAATAAGCATGTTAGAGCTGTATTGTGTCCTAAAATTTTGAGATTTTTCGTGTCGCCGTGTCTGTGTCATGTCGTGTCCGTGTCCATGTATCATAGTGAATAACCAAGAAATGATTCTCAGATCTTCAAAGATCACAAATCAAAAAGGCGGCCCCAGCCCCTGGAAAAAGAGACCTCATGAAAAACGAGCGACCAAATCATTCGAGCTAAGTGCTTGAGTTTATGAATGAACTACAGGCTTGAGCTCCAGATCGAATTCAAAAAAATCCTAATTCTCTTATTTTGATCAAGCTATTAGTTTATGATCAAATTCAAAAAAATTTCATTGTTTTATTATGCTCGAGTATATATGTGCTTGAGGTTGAAGATAATATGTTATTTAAAATGACATATGTTATACAAAAAAATTACAAAAAGGCTCGTGAGCCTGAACAAGAATTATTTAGCTCTAGCTAGACTGGAAACCTATATGAGTTTCAATTTGAGCTTGTGCTCTTTGGACTGGACTTGAAATTACGTTGAGCTCGCTTGAACAATATTTCTAATTTAAAGGAACAAATATACTTAAGGTGGTAATGATATTCATTACTGTTTCTCGTAATATATTGACATTAGTGTTTTAACTTTTATTGAATAATAATGTAAGAAATTATTCTGCAGGAAGAAATAGACCAAGCTAGATCAGTTCCTGAATATTTTGATGCTATTCAGCTATTCCAATGATGTATGTTTGAAGAATAAACATGAAAAATGTGAAGAAAATTGGTAGATCAAAAAGTAAATGTCCATTAGCTAGGCTGGCTTGTATAGAATGAAATATGAAGAAATTCTTGCGGCTTTACTATGGAAAGCTATAGCAAGTTGCTTTAGTCGATGAATTCGGTAATATAATTAGTATTTCTAATAATCTTTTCCTCTGATAGTTTCTGATATATTCTCATGCCTTTTCTTATACCACCTTCACTATTAACAATAAAGAGTTGGCTTCGTAGTTGAAATTGTTAGGATAGATCGCGTATCATATGATAAAAGCTATAGCTATTAACAAAAGCACAATTTTATATTCTTACACATTTGGTGGTACAAAGGTGTACTAGGTGACAGGCCAGCATGAACTGGCTAATGCACGAGCAGTTAGTCCTTTGTCAGTTACGTAATATTTGGTCAAAAAATGGTGCTGACAAGAAATGGCGACAGAAGTTAATTAATCTTCTAAGGTTGTTACTAATCAAACTATATTCGAAATATCGCTGCTGAATATATTATTTATTTTTCCTTATGCAATTCAGAATTAATATTTTCTGTCGGGGATTTTTGATCATGTGTCTGCTTTTTGGGAGGCTTGCTTGACGCCATCCTCGGATCTTTGCTTAACCTGATGGATACGTAGAGCATGGAACTCGAATATATTGTGCAATCAAAAGTTATTGATGAAACAAATCACGTTTCTATTTTGTGACTTGAAACTTCACTTTGTCTACATATAATGTTATGTTTCATTAATTTTGGTATTCAAACTGATTTATAGGTATGCCAACACATTGAGGACAATGCAGTTTGATATTCAAACTATGCGATATTTTGGTTTATCGCCTATTCTATTTCATTCTTTTATTTTTCTTTATTGAGAATTTGATCATGTAGACTATATATACACACATGTTTCATACAACATGATGATGCCCAAATCCATTGTCGAATACAGAGGCCCAACCCTGCGAGCTATTGTCCTACACCTTGAGATGGTGGGATTTTGTCCTTTGATGAAAAGGTGTCTGGCAAGGTAAAGCGGGGATTAGAGCTTATAAGCTTACCAAATCCCTAGACTCCTTCCAATGTGGGCGGGACAAGAATATGGGGTCATAGAAGCCCCCCAGTCGAGGGACTTGGGAAGAGGCACAGGACCATCGTTCCCACAGACAGCACCATTTGATGATGCCCAAATCTGCCACCGAATATGGAGGCCCGACCCTGCAAAGTATTGTCCCGCACCTTAAGATGGTGGGCTTTTGTCTTTTGATGAAAAAGCACCTCGCAAGGTGAGAGGGGATTGGAGCTTATAAGTTTACCAAGTCTCTAAACTCCTTTTGATGTGGGACAAGAATACGGTATCATCACAACACTTTACAATCCAAACAATACACGTTTTACATGTTGCATAACATACAATGGAGTCCTACGGGAGTGTTTCATCGAGGAAAGAAATATATGGCAATGTGAAAAAGCACTAATAGTAAGCTAAAAATCTCATGAAAAATAATTCAAATGCATAGCTCAAATGGCATAACTTCAAAAAATTCCCCAGAATTTATTACATGCAACTTTTGTTAGGTTTTCAAGCTGCATTGCATCTTGTCTTGATCCAGTTATAGTTTCAAAATTTTTTGACTTCTTTTCCATTAGAAACCATTGACTTTATGTTAATTTTCCACTTTTGCTCCTGTATAGGTTCCTCATCAAGATGCCATCTTTGTTATTCCAGGAAGATGCAGGGAGGCTGACGCACAACACGGGCGTACATTGTTTAAAGTGCGCACCCTGTCAGGAATAATTGTGAAATGTGAACACATACTAGTACAACTCAAAACTCCTCGAATTGCCCTACGCTCTGCACACCAGCATACTCATGACTTACCCCAAATTGCTTGTATGTACCTCAAGATCACCTTTCCCATACACCTAGAAACAGAAATACAAGTTATGTATATGTGAATTGGCATGCTTTGAAATACTAATCTTTTATCAGAAGCAAAACTTAGGTGCCCGAAAAGGTTAAAAGAGAGAAAGGCTTATCAGTTATCAAAATGGTACTTTGTAAGTGGATTGATGTAAACATTTCTAGCAAGTGTGGTCTTACCTATCCCGACATGCCAACAATCGGGACGATTTGGCGACTAGATTGCTGTCCGGTTAGCTTATCCAATAGTTCATTTAAGACATCATCAATACCCACCCCGGTGCGTTGTTGAAAGAAATTTTCATGAAACTGCAGGTGGTGTTATATTTATGTTTCAGTTGATCTTGAATTCCGGCCTTGTCTTTAACTTTGAGCACATCTTTCTTGATAACATCCATGTCTTGAATCGCCTTTTGTGGATCTTGATACAAGTCAGCATACGTGGTCTTTTCCCTATCATTAGCACTTTTGGATTGATCAAGAATTTAATCGACTACATGGGATTCGATTACATCCTCTGCCGCATAAGCTGCATCTACAATGCGACTCTGCAAGTGCTCTACTTCTTGTCACCATTGAGTGATATTTTGTGAAAACATAAAAGTTATTGTCACCATAAAAAAATAATTAATGACAAAATAAAATGTATTGTCACTTAATAAAATTATTGGTGATAACTTTTATATTGCCACTATTAAATCTTGTTAATAATATTACTTTTTCTTGTAGTGCTATAATATGCATAAGAGAAACAAGAGCTGCATAAGCTGCCTTATCTCTCACTTTAAGTTTATGAAAAGGGAAGCAAAATTAATAGAAGCAGTGAAGGTGAAAAATGTAACTGCAACTATGATTTGTCAGGGATTGGCTATGGAGGTTTGCAAGAAAACCCAAGTTTTGGCTATTTGGTTACAAACTTTTTGGTTAAAATGAAAGTTAAGTTATTGTATTGGCATGAATTGCAAACAAAGTTTATGCATACAGTGGTCACCTTGTGTGGACTGTGAAACTATTTAACTAATAGCTACATAATTTGATGCTCTGATAAAGGTGAACTAGGATTTGGAAATTCCGATTCCTTAACAAATTGCAATAGATAAATCACTGTGATAGGCTGGATAATAAGATTAATGCTCCATTACTTATATATGTGTAATTTTTGAATTGATATGTATATATTACATAGTAGGTCATTTTTTATCATATATACATATACTTATTCAAAACGTAATTTTCTCTTGCCTCATGTCATTTCTCCTAACAAATGCTAAGATTTTGATAAGATTCTTGATAAACATAACAAATTGGATGATAATCTTACATGCATTTATTAATCTTTACACTTGTAAAATTCTTTCTAGATATGATTTAATAAGATATGATTTCATAATATTACATAATATGGTTACAAAAGGCATGATTTCATAAGATAATGTACATGTGTATGAATCTTGTATATATACCAATACATATGTATGACTAGGGTTTAAAAAGGTGATATTTATAAGAATTGTGTGAAAATAGAGCACTAATCATCATTTTAGAGTCACAAGTGTATCAAATTAGGGTGACAGCTATCTTAACACTTATATGATCAACCTCCACTTATATACATATGTCTTCATCTTCATCGCTTAGACTACCACTTCATACCTTAGGGTAACACATATATAGAATTAGAGTTAATATTTGGACATTATAGACACACTTTTATGATCACATTTAGTACATTAATTAGCTGTAACCAAAAAAAAAAAAGAAAAATTCAATACATAAGCTCAGCTGGAAAGAAGGCATTAATTAAAAGCAAGAAGATCTTTCCATCCTATCTCTTGAGGGAAAACACTATAAATAGGAGGGCTTGGCACCCCATTTTCATCACACAACGCATACAAAAACACATACACACTCACACTAAACCCCGCATAAGACACACCCACCCACACTCACCTTACTCTCAACATAGAAAATACTCCATATTTATAGTATATCTTCTACCCACACACACACACACACACACACACACATATATATATATATACATAACCCTTCTTTTTACATACATATATATATGTTAGCCCTCTATACATCCCCTTAATTCCATAAAACCCTCTTGAAAGTGTGTTGCTTCATTTCACCACATTCTCTAGCACTACCTCACATATACACTACTTCTAAACTAAAGAGAAAAGAAAGAAAGAAAAAGTTAGAAAAGGTAGATATCTTAGTACATGAGTTAGTCTCTTGCGTTAGTTCTTTACCATGCCATACTAGATCCTATGATACAACTACATGTTAGTTGCTATCTTGGTTCTAGTTATATATATATATATATACACATTTCACATCCATGAAATTACATGCCTAGAAATTTCCTTAATTATACTAGGTATTCCTAGTGTTAGTCTTGCATTTAGCCATCATAATATTATGCTTTATTATGTTACTACAAACTATTAGAAAACATGTTCTATGTTCATAAAATTAGGAAGACAGCATGCCTACGTTCATAAAATTAGGAAGAAAGCATGCCTATGTTCATAAAATTAGGAAGAAAGCATGCTTAGCCACTATTTCAGAATATCGTTTTAGTATGCTTTTATATTTTAAAGTTTGAGAATATATTCTCTTTTTTTAATGTGAAATTATGTCAGAATATGTGCAATATTTTCCTTAAAGTGGATACTTGGTATAAGTTAGTTCATAAAATTATAGCATTATTTGATAATAGGTTTGGGAAAATTTTGGCAAAAACCCCCCAAATAAATTCATTCTCTAGGTTATCAAAATAATTTACATGATCATAAGAATTTTGGTTATTCAAGTTAGAAAAACATATTGAGGGATGTTGTAATACTAGACTTGAGTTAATTTGGTTAATTAATTTGCTATTTAGTATTTGTCTTGCGTAATTTGATTTTAATATTTATTCGTCTAATTTAATTTCTATCCCTTATAATTGAGTTTAGAACAAGTTTAGGAAGTCTAATTTTTGTACTTAGTTAGTAATAATTTACAAGTCTTTGTGGGATTGGACACTTTATTTACTCTATGGTACTTGTTGGCACATGTGCACCTGCGTGATAGGAAATTGCACAACATAATTTTGTCTTTTTTGATTAATTGTTTCCTTTTCTTCTACTTCTTACACTGCTATTCCCACATCAAGTGCATTTTCCCACTTTTTGCCAACATCGGTCTTCTGTATGGTTCGATCTCCCACAGTAAGTACAAATAATTTTTTTTTGACCCGAGGGTCCACTGGAATTACCTTTGCTTCCTTGCATATCTATCTTTACCATTTTATCGGGTCCTCTCAACCCTTTTCCCCCTTGACCACTCATATTCGGCACTTGGTCGAATTGTCCTTGTTTTACTCTCAACTGTTCCATAATACTCTCAACTTTTAATACCGTTTCTACGGCCGATAAATAAGTTTGTAGGTGAATTGGAGCTAGTCTATCCTGGATATCCAATCGTAATCCTCCAACAAACTTCTAAATTTTTCGAATTTCATTTTTAATAAAGTAGGATACGAATCTGGCTAGCTTGGTAAACATAGCTTCATATTGGGAGATGCTTAAACCCCTTTGTTTGAGGGTAAGAAATTCCTGTTCGTGCCTTTCCTGGACCACATGAGGGACATACTGAAGGTTAATTTCTTGAACAAAGTTTACCCATGTTCGAGGGGTTCCTGCTGCTTCCCAGTTATTGCTTATCCTCTTCCACCAGTATCTGGCATAGTCATCCAACCGAAATGCTGCTACGACAACTTTACCCCCTCGTCACAGCTTAAAACCTCAAAGATCTTTTCCATGGATTCTAACCAGTTAGTTGCCTTAACATCATTGGGCTCACCTTTGAAACTTGGTAGTCCTAACTTGAGGAAATTAGCCAATGCATTGTTAGCAAGGATCCTCTAGACTCCTGTGATTGTTGTTGCCATGGTTTTGATTCTCAAGGATTGTAGTAATCCTTTCGAATACCGCAGCGAATCGATCCTTTTGATACTCGACATTTTCATACATTCGTTTTGGTGCCATCTATATCCAAAAGTTCATCTTAATAACAAACATAAATAGGTATAAAATACTAAATCTTTATATGTTAAACATAGTATTTATATCCAAAATGATGGCATCATAACAATAACTTACCTATTTACATATGCATCTACTATATAATAGTAGTACTATCTAGGTAAAGCATACTAGATTTAATGACTATGCTTCATACTATTATACAACTATATATTGAGGTTAGTAGGGTAGCCTCGAGTCCCCAACTCCAAGCATGGAACTATAGTATCACTCATTGCATTTAGCTCCAAGTGCTCATTCGCTAAACCCATGAGATCCTTGCTTTTCATGTGGACAAACTTTGCCAAGTTCTGATACCTAGCATGCAATTCATAAATATGCTTTTGTGCACCCTCAAGACAAATATTTGCATAATATAGCTCTTCATGCAAATAATCATTCATCTCCCTAAGTTCTATCATTTCTTCCAACTAAGTCGTCTACACTAGGTACAGTAAATTTAAAAGTAGATGGTTCAGCACCGTACTTGTACTTTGACCTATGGCTAGACGAACCGTGAAAATGGACCATCATCAACACACCTCTCATAACTTAGTTATATAATACTCGAGAGCTCAGGTCTCCCAAGACCTTACTCTGATACCACTTGTAACGACCCCGAATAGTACACAAAACTATTTGTGAAAACTTACAAGCAACAAGTCTAATACATATTTACAAATATGTCTACTAGAAAAGACAATACATCATTTTATTGATTTCTAAGAAAAAGCTTCAAAGTTTTCTTCCGCCTCACCCTTTTGTAGGTCCGTAACACTTTGATCTAAAATATGCATGTAAAGAACAATCAATATCATGTTGAGTAGAATTATTACATAATCACATAAGGCATTGTGTGTGTTAACTGCACATAGTCACATAAAAATTTCACACATTACTGCCTGTTTTAGTTACATATAGTGACTTCATTATAACTCCCACCACAATGAAGCTCATAATCCATCCGAAACACATCAAAATCTATCAATCCCAACCGAGTCACATCAGTGGTCATAACTAGGGTATATGCCAAAATCCTACGACCTACTCTCACATGGAGCACTCCGTCCACATGTGGAGGGATTAGGATATGGAGAGCAAGAACTCTTATAAGCAGCAAGCTTAATAGCCTGTCCCTGCGGAACTCAGACTCATCCACTTTGAAACACTTTTGGGCCCGTCACATAAGTACAAAATATTTTCCACATAAACATATACATCATCTAGAAAACTTGCTTCTCTGTACTAAAACTCAAATGAGCATATTTTGTGAAACTTGATTTTATGTAAATGATAACTACCTATGCATGCATGAAATTAGAACATAATGACATGGATAAATAACATAATTATGGTTTAAACGAACATAAAGACAAGCAAAATTGCAACATAAAAGCACATAATTAGAGCATAAGAGTATAGGTATGTTCTATGCATAACTAAAGCCCATCGTATGGGTATAGGCATAATAACACCATGCTTATCATTAATTTTTAAGCATATGGTCATTGCCCTCATCTTTCCTACACTACTTATGAGATTCGTACAATAATTCTACCATTTCAAGAGTGTTTGAAGGAAATAAGGGGATATATAGAAGGCTAATAGGTATATATGTATTGAAAAAAGAAGGGTTTATTTATATATATGTGTGTGTGTGTGTGTTTGTGTGTGTGTGTGTGTGGAAAATATGCTATAAATAGGGAGTGTTTTGTGTGTTGAGAGTAGAGTGAGTGTGGGTGTGTGTGTTTTAGGCAGAATTTGTGTTGTGTAGAGAAATTGGAAGACATTGACCCTCTATTTATAGTGCAAGTCCAAGAAACATGAATTTTTAAATAATTAGGTCAATTTACAATTAATGCAATCTTCCACGTAAGGGCTTAAGTGTATAGCCTAATTAGGTTTAAGTGTGCCCTAAATGAGATGACTCAAGGGCTAAGTTGATGAGAAAGTAACAAGTATATAGATTCTAGAAATATATATATTACATGTGTATTATTTCATTAAATGAGGTTAGCAAATATCTAAGATTTTATGTATATATATATATCACAGATATCTCACATACCTATATATATATATATAAATATAAAATTGTATATATATTACACACACATATCTATATAGATAAATATATATTCCTATATTTATATATACATCTATAACACACACACACACTCATAACACACACCTATCTTTATATATATATATATATATATAATCGTATACTATACAGGTATATGTATTTAATTTTGTAAAGTAGAACTTTGTTTAATTATAGAATTTTTTGTAGGAAAATCCTAATATATATATATATATGTATATATGTCTCAAATAATATATTTCTAATAGGATTTCCTAAATATTTCATACATTATGGATAAATATTAAAAGAAAAAAAATATATAATTTGTTCACAATCTTGAATATAGTACAATACATGCATAAAACACACCTTGTGTAAGAAGATATATATATATATATATGTGTGTGTGTGTGTAATGGTCACAAGTTTACCTAGTTATTACCACTCAATAGGCAGATATATGATATGGCCTTTAAGGGTTGCAAGTATACCTAGTTGTGACCACTCATGAAGTGAAAATGACATAAAATGGATGAATACAATGTGTTGAAAATGACTTTTAATAAATACAATGAACTAAACTAAATATATAGGTATATATATATATATACACACATTTTCATACACATACATATACAAGTTTTGTATTCAAATTTTAGGTGTGTGGAATTAATCATAATGTATATATCTCAATGTATATACACAAATATAATCTCAAAAAAATATGGGATAGAGATGTAAATAAAGGTAATTTTGAAAGTTTAGTAATAGGAAAAATAATTTACAAATCATGTATAATTATGCATATGCACATTTATTATAAATCTATGCATAATAAAATCACATATTTGTGATAAAACCACATAATTAATATTATTGTCACAATATCTAATTTAAATAATAAGGTTTTACCGGGTTGTTGCATTATTTGTTTTATGCACCCTGATTGTATTGAAACTATAATTGTTGCGGTGGTATAAGGGGTGGAGATATAAAGGCCACACGAGGAAAAATGAAACCATTTTGATGTGTTGTGTGGTGAAAAAGAGAAAGACAACATGTGAGAATGCCAATATATGTGCCCCCCCCCCCCCCAAAAAAAAGGAGCAACAAAAATAAAGTATTGTGTTTAATGACACCAACAAAAGGAAAAAAAAAATAAAAGGGCACATGTAATTGATAGGTGATGAAGAAAAAAGGACCGTGAGCTATTTGATGAATAAGTTTGGGGGAAGTGTTGAAAAGAAAAAAGGGGGAAAAGTCCAAAGTTGAGTTGGGGTGTTGAGCCACTATTTGCCCAAATATTTCCTACTTTAACCCCAACCTTACATTACAAGCCAAATAAAGTTCTATTGATCCTTAACATAGTTTGTCTACATTAGCGGAGACAGGGAGGAAAGACAAACATATGGATAACAGTACTAGTAATTAAGACTATAGGAGCATAAGTTAATCCGAAAGGTTAGAGTAGTAATGCAACTCAATCACACAACTAAAAATGAGGGGTGGCTTAAATGGTGATGTTACACATGAATGAAGCATGAATTTAAAGTGTGTATGCTATCTTTTGTAGTGCTGTGATAAAATGGGACCTGAAAATATGATGACAAGTTACTCGTGTCATTTTGTGCTTCAAGAGTTGTGTTTCCAGGTAGTATGGCCAATTTTATGAAGACTTGTTCGTTGTCATGGTTTGTTTTTATTTTTATGTCGTGTTGCTCGAGGATGACCAACGTTCAAGTTTGGGGCAGCTAATAAGTCCTTAAATTCTGTATATCTATGCAACTAATTGCACAGTTTTAATTTTGGTTTAATGTTTGTTGTTTTCTTATTTTAGAAAAATGAGTCTAGAAGGGTAAATAGGCAGCAAAGGAGTATGATCCTGCTTAAGAAATTGGGAATCTGCAGAAAAAACAAAATACTTGTATAGAACTGGCCATGAGCGTACACACAAAATCTATGAATGTGCTCAAGCTGCAAATTTGGCAATTTTCTACTCCTACCCTAATCAGGATTTGAGGTCAAACTAGGGCTTTTAAGTGTCTTTAAATAGGAGAAAAATGCAGTAGCCGAAATAATCATACTTTTACATTCACTTTGGTAGTTTTTGCTCTAAGGTTTTTTATTGTAGATAAAATTTATCTTTCAAGCCTCCGTCAAGAACACAAGATTGAAGACTAAGGAAGTTAAGATTCAACGTTCAATTAGAGTTTTCTCTTCTCTGTTTCTTTAAATTTTAGTTATATTAATGGATCATTTTTATTTGCTTTTGGATTTTGTTAACATGAGTAGCTAATTATTTTGTTTTGGGATTATTACTGAACCCAATATGCAATTGTTTTGAGTTTTTCCATATTCCTATAATTTTTGTATATTTATTCTAATTGTTTAGCTAGGATTGTTTGTTTGCAATTTTTTGGCAACCAATTGTATATTAGGGAATCTATCTAAGTCTGGATGAAGAAAATTTAGAAATTGGATAATAAACTAAGCAACACATGCTTGATTTTATGTTTGTCAAAAGTCAATTAGCTTGTACGATAGACATATATTTGCAAACCATGTGTAACCCAATACGTGAACTGAATGCTTACTTGTTAGTCATAGACATCTAGGATAGCATTATTTAATAACAAACTTGGGAAAATTTTGGCAGGAACCCCCAAATAAATTCATTCTCTAGGTTATCAGAATAATTTACATGATTATAAGAATTTTGGTAATTCAAGTTAAAAGGCATATTGAGCGATGCTGTAATCCTAGATTTGAGTTAATTTGGTTAATTAATTTGCTATTTAGTACTTATCTTGCCTAATTTGATTTTAATATTTATTCGTCTAATTTAATTTCTATCCCTTATAATTGAGTTTAATTAGAACAAGTTTAGGAAGTTTAATTTTAGTACTTAGTTAGCAATAATTTATAAGTCTTTGTGAGATTTGTCACTTTATTCACTCTATATTACTTGTTGACACACGTGCACTTGCGTGTTAGGAAATTCCACAACATATTTTTGTCTCTTTTGATTAATTGTTTCGTCCCTTTTCTTTTGTTCTTTTCATCAAGAATCTGAAAAACCGACAAAAATCTTTCAAACCCCATTAGCTTTTATCTACTAGGGTTTTAAATTTCAGGCGGTGACCACTAGCTTGTGGTTTTGAACATCTTTTGTTAGCTCTCATTTCTTGTTTGAGAAAAATCTTGAAAATTGTGCTCAAAATGGGGAAAATGTAATTGTGCCTGTGTTCGCTCTTCTTCTTCTTTTTGTGTGGTGGTGCTTGTTATGTGTTCGCATAAAATTTCACAATCACTAAGTTCGATGAGAAGATAGTGATTGTGGAATGGCATGCCAAGAATGCATATTTAATCAAAGTTCAAAACCACTGAATTCGATGACGAAGACAACAACTTTGAAATGAATTTGTGATGCGTGGCTGGGCGTGCCAATGTGCAATAAACACACAATGTAAAGTATTTCTGATGTGAATTGTGCCTCTAACTTCTAATTCAAAATGATTCTACCAGAGTAGACAAACACAAGACCTAAGATTCTACTTGCCTAAAACTAAATGTAGGACTTAAGGAACTGCTTTGAAAGATGATGGCTATTCAAAATAAGCATTACAAACTTTGGCTACGAATGTGTGCATTGATGATACGTGCCATATCTACAAACAAGTGCATCGAAAGACTCTATGGACTTTGACTACAATTGGACACATTGATGACTCCGTATGATAGTTATACACAAGTGCATTGAAAGACTTGTACTACCCTACGAACATCGATAACTTTCGCTACAATTCCTCATGTATGTGCTTGACATGAGTGCAGGATATCACGAAACCACATTGCTATCTCAATTGGGCGAGTGATGGCTATGACCTAGTGACGCTACAAAGAGAATGCATTGAAAAACCTATCGTGAGTGGAATGGACATGGCTACAAACTTCTGCATAATAGTTTTGTACCCTATAGATTAAGCTAATCTTGGTTCATTCTAAGCTAAATAGTCAAAGAAGTGTAGACTTCTTGATTGAAGTTGTTGTTGAGTTGATTGGTTGAGTGTAGACCGCCTTTTCTTGATGCTTTTCAACCTCTTTTTATAGCTTCAGTTTTCAAAAACCTCCACCTTATTCCCAAAATTAGGTGGCCTATTCAAATTTGAACACTTAAATGTGGTGTGCTTTTGTGACACATGCCTTATTTTTTGGCAATATGGTTATGCCATTTATTTGAAATATCCGGATGATCTACGCACGACCATTATCTTTGATACTTTGGTTATGCCAATTTCCTATTCCTTTGCTCATGTTAGTTCTTCCTACTAACATTTCCTAAAATAATCTTGTGTAAGTAAGCACATAAATTTATTTATTTTTCTATTTTATTTTGGGAAAGTGGCCTATAAAATATTTATTAGAATATCTAGACCTTAGTCTATGCCTTAACACGGGTTGGTCTCACTTCGTGTCAAAATGACTAAATTGAATTGGCATGACTAATAATTTAGCCAACTTCAAAAAATACGAAAATTTATTTGGGTCCAAACATTCTATTTCAATTCTTCGTTACCCAATAGTAAGTATCTATAGAAACACATTATATGTATATACACTTTTATGTACAGTTTGTATTTGGTATCTTCTATAGTCTTCTTTTCATGTGATTTGCTCTTAAATTTCTCTCCATTTCATTTTTGGACAAGAATTGTTAATAGGTTTTTCTTACATGCATTCTCAATGCTAATGAAATGGGGTTTTATCACTTAAGAGCACAACTAAAGCTAGTAAAAATTGTACATTGGATTTGATACTTTTTTGTCAACTGTTCTTGGACTCTTCCATTTTTCCCATCAAGCGGGAAAGGGGATCCTTTCTTGCATGCTTTTTCCTCCTTTAATCGAATCAGACATGTTTTAATTAAGGCAATGTCATTTCGAGAAGAAAAGCACCGAGACAAAGAGGGAACTCAACAAAGAAAGCGCGAGAATGATTTTATTAAGTCACTAGACATTTAACTTTTTGGAATGATGTCATTTAGTTTGTTACTTTTCTTTTTCTACTGATAAAATAAAGAGAGACGTAGCAAGCCAGGTCTCATGGATAACCAACAATCCGATTATCATTCGCATCTGTATTTGTTTATAGGGCAAAATATCCATATCTATTTAAAACGAATATTATTCGTATTTGATTATAGATATCCGATTACAAAAGGATACAGATATGATAATTTGATATCCGATCCGTTTAACATCTGCTCTGAATACATACTTGTTTATATATTCGATTATTTATAATTTAGTTGTATCCCTTTAATTATATCCAATAGATAATGTTTGGGAAAAAAAAAACTAATATGTACACTAAATTTTGTATGTGCTTTTAGCTTTATTTAATTTTTAAAATTAATTGATTTTTTGATATAATTTTGTAAAATTTATTTGTTGTTAATAGTTTTAAAAGATTATATTTTAAATAATCATATGCATTATATTTCATTTATTATAAGATATATAGAAATAAAAAATAAATAGTTAATAATATGTGAATAATAAATAATAAGTTGTTGGCTCAAATAAAACACATGAATTTTTTTAATAGATATCCTATATTTATAACTAACAAAAATATAAAAAGAATAAATAAACAAACATATATGAGCTTTATTTAATTTTTAAAATTAATTGATTTTTTGATATAATTTTGTAAAATTTATTTATTGTTAATAGTTTTAAAAGATTATATTTTAAATAATCATATGCATTATATTTCATTTATTATAAGATATATAGAAATAAAAAATAAATAGTTAATAATATGTGAATAATAAATAATAAGTTGTTGACTCAAATAAAACACATGAATTTTTTTAATAGATATCCTATCTTTATAACTAACAAAAATATAAAAAGAATATATAAACAAACATATATGAAATTTAAGTGTTATTAATAAAAACAAATATGATACCTATATGTGTGTGTGTGTGTATTTTCTTGTAAATAAGTAGATTATATATATACAAAAAATTGACTAAATTGTATACACAAATTTCAATATTCAATTAATTACAATTTGACATCAAATATTTGCAATTGAATAATATACTTGAATATTCATAATTGGGTTCGTATATTCAAATAATTATAATTGGATTTAAATTTTAAAAATTACAACTGAATATAAATATATCCTATATCGATCCGATATCCGATGGACTCGGATATTGTTATTGATTTTAAATATCCGTCAATATTCGTATCCATGCTGATATTCGATAAAATTAAATGAATACGGATATAAAAATGGCATATTCACAAAAGACTTTGCACAATTAAATGGATACAGAGGCACAAAAGACATTGCAGTCAACTTCCACATGATGTTGCAGTATTTCACAAATCTTGGCATTTTTGTTCCACAAATGAAGGGTCCATTTGAATATTTTTTTTAAAAAAAATGCTTCTCGAACTTGCTATTTTTAATAGAGCTATTTTCTTTTAAGTTAAGTAAGTTTGTATTTGGATACAGTAATTACAAGTACTTTTAAAATATACTTTTATTTGATAGCTTCTAAAAAGAGGCACATTTTGTAACGATTCGGTAATCCTTATTATTTAAATAATTTAAAACATTATGCTTCTTGAAAAGTTCATTATTGTTTGATATTTTCAAATTTTAGAATGATTTTGAGGTTAATTTACAATTTGAACGGTAATGTACTAATTTTCGAACTTGATTACCATTCTTGGAAAATTCATCTATTAAATATTTATGTGTTTTCAAAAACAATATAAATAAGTATTCTAGACTTTTATCCATGAAGAAGATGCAATTTTGAATAAATTACAAGATTTTCCAAGTTTTAGAGGAATTTGACATTCTAACACAATTTTCGAAATTCTATGTCCTAAATTGCAATTTTCAAGACTATAAATAAAACATTTTTAATTTCTGAAAAATATACATATAATTTCAGATTTATAAAGATTAAATTTCATAATTTTGGGATTTTTCTAAATTAATTATGAGTTTTCGGAATTTTATGCCCCAAAACCGTAATTTTATGCCCCAAAACCCTAAGGACTTTTTTTTTTTATAACTCAAAAAAGTATATTGTTTAACTTTTTGACCTGAATTTTTTTCTTTTTATAATTCTAACCTAACTCGCCGTCGAGTTGTTTAAAAAAAATATTTTTTTCAAACGCGCCAAGATCATTGGCGAGTTTTAAAAAAAATCAAAAAAAAAAAATAATTTTCCATCATCGATGGCGATTTTTGAAAAACGGAAAAAAAATGAAATTTTTTTTTTAGTCGCCAACACTATTAGCGACTTCAATTTTAAAAAAAAATTTCACAAACCTTTTTTTGTGGTGAAAATATGTCAAAAACTACTGCTGCTCATTGGGAACTCCCCACATAGCCCACCGTCCACCTGCTATTTCAGAGTTTTTTTTTACTAGCCCTATTTTTACAGCAATTTTCTCCAGATATGGCAATTAATTTTGTACAAAGGTTTAAACAAAAAAAAAAAAGAAAAGGTGAAGCCTTTGTTATGCTTTTTTGCAGTCTTTTTGGCAATAAAATCTGAGGAAGGGTCAGATATTAAGGCGTGGGTTTAGCCCCAGGGCGCAGGTACGGCACGCCACCGGCTCAGGCTCAAGCTCAGGCTCAGGCTCAGGCTCAGTGTGACACCCCAAAGTTTATTTATTAATTTAGGAATAAAGTGGTATTAGGAAACCTAGCACGGATCCTATTTGATGGAATAATAGGTTCTAATTAATTACCCTTCTAGTTTAGTTAGAATTTATTTATTATTAGAAGTTATGAGGTCTAAAGTATAAACATAGAAAACTTAAGGGACTAAATTGCAATTTGAGGGAAATATGTGATCTAGGGGGTTCCACATTTCCATCATTCTTGCCACTCTATCTACCGCCACTTGTTGATATATGTATGTCTCACTTTATTATATATATATTCAATGTATTAAAGGTCTAATAAAATATACACATATATATATAGATATTTTTATATAGCACAAACTCATCTTCCTTGTTTTCTTGCAACAACAGGTACGTCTTCATTCTTTGTCTTGCTTTTCAATAGTTTAGTGTATTTCCATGCTTGATTCAAGAATTTGGTGGTTTATTCATATTCATAGACGTATGTATATGTATTACTATATATGGTCCGTATGTATATGTATAAATAAACACACACATATATGCCTATATACATATATGTTACATATATATATATACATATATATATATATATATAATTATATATTTTGGTTCGTGTATATATATACATGTTTTGGTTTTGGTTTTGGTTTATATATGCATATATTCATGTTTTCGGATTACATATATGTTTATGTTCTTGTGAGTAATCTAATCAAGGGATTAGTGATAATAAGAGTAGTTTAATCAAGGGTAATTAAAGAATCATTTCAATATTTAATATATAATAGTTGTATGACTTTTTTTGATTTGTGGTTCGAACACACACACATGTACATAAGTGCATATATATATATATATATATAATCTATATTCAGTTCGTATATATATGTGTGCGTGTGTATATACATATATATATATATATATGAATAAGCTAAGTCATATACTATATATATGTGTTGGTGACTTAGATATGTGTGCGTGTGTATATACATATATATATATATATATATGAATAAGCTAAATTTTAGTATATAACATAGTGTCTTTACATTTGTAATTAGGGAGATTATTATTTGTGCTTTGAACCGATAGAAATTGAAATTTGAATACGAACCCTTAAGTATATTAATTCTAGCTTATGGGACTAATGTATTTTAGTAGGTACAATTATAGGATGCTAATTTTAGTGTGTCACTTATTATAGGCGAAGAACATATTGGTATTGTTGACGCATCTTGAGCTACTAGTGAACTATAACTAAGTTCGGTGAGTGCCTTTCATCTTTCTTTCTGGGACATTGAACTATATGCCGTAAATATCATCGTATAACCTACCATATTCGATTTATGTTATTTATTTATTTTACCAATTAGTTATATTTGCATTGTAGGCTATTATTTTGGAATTTTATTTTACTCTTTATATTTCTGATGAAATATTTTTCTGAATTATAAGTTAAGCTTTATTCGAAATTATTACGTTTCTGAAATGTGAGCTGTATCTGTTTCGATATGATTTGTTGACACCCTTGGGGACGCCCTTGGGAGAGTCGGGCCCAGGTACGTACGAAAAGGGACTATTGGGCGGAACGGACCGACGATAGAAACTCTTTGTACGATACCATTCCGTAGGATTCAATTCTACGTACAGTTGGAGATTGGCTGTAGTAGGATTGGATCGGTGTATGGCACGGGCACGTGGTACACCATCCGTCTGTCTGATGTCGAGGTGGCTTCTCGACGAGGGAGGCATAAGGATTTCTATTACGTTTTATCCGTTTTGGGTAGTTACAAGGTTGGAGATGTCTGCACAGCTCACCATTGTATGATCCGAATATGTTTTATGATAAGATACGTATTTCATGCTTACAACTAAATTTCTTGGCTCATAATTAGAACTGCTTCTGCTGCAAATAAGAAAATCATGTTTATGAGATTTAAGTATTACGTTTAATCATTGTACCTCTCTTGTATATATGTATATGTGGCCTCACTAAGTCAATTGGACTTACCTCCCCTATTCCTTCTGTTCTTTGTCTCAGAATAAGGTCACTTGCTTGAGTGAGGACTGGTACGAGCAATGGACTCAAGTAGTGTATAGCTTTGTCTATGTAATCTTTTAGATGTATAGTAGTTGGTACAATCATGTTGTTTTGGCCTCGTACTTGACTGAAACTCGTATTGTTATTTTGGTTTTATGTATTGCTTCCGCGTTAATTTTAGAATGAGGTATTGGTGTGTATTTGAGGTGACTGTACTAAATATTAGTCGAAAGACGAGTATTTAGTATGATCACCAGTGGGCTCCAATCGTTCAGGTATTCCCTGGCGAGAGGGGTGCCACACTCAGGCTCAGTCTCAGTCTCAGTCTCAGACTCGACTTAGTTGCTTAGCATGTTTGACTTACTCGCTTGCATTAAAAAATAGGACTAAAATATCTAATATATATATATATATATATTTAATTTTCTTTGAAACTCGCCAACGATTTTGGCGAGTTAAAAAAAAATATATTTTTTTAAATTTACCACTTTCAGTGGCGAATTTTACCAAATTTTTTTTTTTTTAAATTGGAACTCACCAACAGTGTTGGCGAGTTCAAAAAATATATATTTTTTTTAAATTCGCCACTGAAAGTGGCGAATTTCACGTGTTTTTCTTTTTTTTTTAATTGAAACTCACCAACAGTGTTGGCGAGTTTCATTATTTTATTTTTTATTTTTTGACCTCGCCAACAGCAATTTTTTTAATAATATTTTAATAAACTCGCCGTCGTCGACGGCAAGTTAGGTCTAAACTATAAAAAAAAATTCAATTCAAAAAGTTAAACAATATATCTTTTTGAGTTATATTAAAAAAAAGTCCAAACCCTAATTTTCGATTTTTACAAAACTAAATAAATAAAAATTTGAATTTTTAATGAAATAAAGATATGATTTCAGATTTTATAAGATTAGGACAATAAAAATCAGATTTTATTTGATTTTGTTTTAATATTTTATTAAAATATTTTCCTACATTTATTTGGTGAATCTAGTAAATCTTATACTTGGAGCATTCTAATGAGTTTAGGGCTTGAATCATCATATTAGGCCAACACATAATATAATTTAGGTTACAACTCATGTTATTTAGGGTAACATTTGTGTAAATTACAACCACAATTAGGTGTGAACATAATTAATGTTAGGCCTAGTTGGAAGATCACATTAATTAACAAGATAAACCCTAATAAAATAATCTTATTTCTTGGGCAACAACAATAAATATGAGGGGGTTGATCTTCATTTCCATCATACACACAATACAAATCCCGCCTAACACACCCCCACCCACACTCACCTTACTCTCAACACCCAAAACACTCCATATTTATAAAATATCTTCCACCCATATATGTATATATATAAACCTTTCTTTTTACCTACATATATACCTAAAAAGCCTTCTATATCCTCTCTTTTTCCCTAAAAATATTTCAAGGTAGGAATTTCTTAATTACATAAATTACTTTCTAGTGCTAGTTTATTATTTCACTATCATGATATTATGCTTCATTATACTACTACAAGTTATTAAAAATGATGTTTCTAGTTATATTCGTATCTTATGTTCATGTATGTTTATTATTCAAAAATATGCTCTTAGTATGATTTTATGTTTATAGTTATAAGCATGGAAGTATGTTCCTTATGTGAAATTATGTGAGAATATGTTTATGTGACAATCTTTATTTGTGCATGCTGAGCCCAAATGTGTTATCAATGTGGATGGGGCTGAGTTCGGCCGGGCGGCAACGGGCTTGCCGATCTTAAAACAGTTCTCGCCATCCATCTCATCTTGCATGGACGGAGTGTTCCATTGTATTGGTATTGTTGTAGGGAATTGGCATAATCTCGAGATATGACCACTGATGTGAACGGATAGAATCGATGTGAACGGATGGAATATGGGGATTAATGATGTGAACGGTTGGAATATTGTACTGTGGGATTAATAAGTGACTCGAAAGGTAATATTATGTGAAATATTATGTGAGATATCATGACTATGTGCACATATTATACACACGAGCACCTTATGTGATTAAGTGAAATTTCTACTCAACCGTCGCGTTGATTCTTCTTTACATGAATATTTTTAGACAAAAATGAAATAGCAGATCAGAGTGGCGCAGCGGAAGCGCGCGTGTGGAGGCCTTTTACACAATAAAGTTGCTTTTATATTCTTTTTGAAAATTGTAACTCTCTTATTTTGTATGTAAAAATTACTATTTATACTGAATAAAATATAAAGGAATATCGGGGTCTTTACACATTTTGACTTTTTCTAGCTTCTACTCTTCCAAAAATCATTCGGATACAATTTTTTCACTGAAGTTTTCCTTTTTAGAAAGTAAGTGCCTTACTTCTAAAAGAAACCCATCCAAATAGGTTCAAATTTAAATGGCCTAAGAAAGCCAGACAGCATGAGCTTATGACTTGAGATCTAACGTCTGAGCATCTGCGCCTTCTTCTACCGACTACGAAATTCGCACTCTACAATGGGGAACTTGGCTCGTACCAGTTTAATCATAGCGAAATGAAGGCACAACTTTAACTTCCGCAGATCCTTTCACCATGGAAAATATTCGTATTTTGCAGCACATATCCATACATGGTATACGTAAAATGTGAGAGGGGTCCCAAGACCGAGCACGAAAAGCTTGATCATTTGACAAAACAGGAACCAAGCACAATTTTGGTCGGGTTAAAAGTAGCTGCACTTCAATTTCTATCAAGAAAGCCGCTTCACTTCAATCTCCAACAAGCTTCAAGTAATGAAGAAAGCAATTGCTAAGCAAAGGATATATATTCTGGGACATAAACAAGAGCGGATTCACAAATCAATCCACGGAATCTATAAAAAGAGAATGGACATTTTGCTTACACACAGGCATTAGAGTAGATCAATCAAGAGACGGAGAAATCTGTGTGTGTTGTGACACACACACACACACACACACACACAGAATCACCTGTAAAGATAGAGGACATGTTTAAAGATGCTTTGGTCTCCAATCAAATTTGAAATTCTCATTGTTTTCATCGTCACTTAGATTCCTTTCCTGTGACTTCAGTATCTTTAGCCCGCATAGACAATCTAAAAGCCCTAAAATCCAGTTTCTTCTTTCTTAACATTTCAACTCTCTTTATATAGGCCCTGAAAAATCAAGATGAATTAATGATATTATTTGAGCATAGAGTAGGCTCATCTAGATTAAGATCCCGATAAAGGAAAATACTTGTCCATATTAATAATTTACCTTAATAATTTACCTCTGTTCAACTGACTCCTCTACTTCAATCATTTCAGCTGCATCAAACTACAAGATGAAAACCAGTAATCCATCAGCGACAGTTGCTCTTGTAGAAGCAATATGTTGGGTGTTCAGTTTATCAATGTAAGATCACCGAAAATGTGTCTAACCTCTTCTTCCTCCAATCGATTATCTATCTCCTCTAAGTCCTCTTGGATTGACTTTTCAAACTCCTTTAATTCATCCCTGCTCAAATTGGTGAGCATAAATTTATTGAAATCAAATTGGGGAAAGAATAATATAAAAGGACTACAGAATCAATATTATTGAATTGAGCAAAAACGTGTCTCGGAATAGGAATTGAGATATGGACAAGTAGATGCGGCCAACAACATTGAACTAAAGTTACACAAGGCTGACAAACTTGCATTATCATATAAACTGGAGTTAGTTAAGAATTCTTTGCATAAATCAATATTTTCACCAAGTGACATAAATGTTTAGCCATTTCTCTTTCTAGGAAAGCATGTCTCCAGATCAAAGTTTGGATAAACAACCACCATTTCTACATAGCTACTATTCTGTGTTATATTAGTTCAAATCACATTAGCCCGTTTGACTTGTAAGTAGAATCTGCGGATCATCACAAAGTTCATTATCATCATCCACACAAAGTCCAACATCAAGACTTGGGTAAATTCTAAAATTATCACAAAACTGATTTATTTCAAGCACTATTGAGAAACTGAAACATTTCATTCAAGCAGAAGTATTTTACATATGACTTAAGTATTATCTGAACTTGAATGGATACTATATTAATGTTTCCAGCATTAACTATTAATCAACATAATTTTTGTTAACAGAATTGTAAGATATAGCCACAAAAGAATTTTTACCAGGACTTTATCCTCGCCACCAACCACCCATCCACAAAACAAAATAATAAATAGATAGATAAGTAATAGACAAATAAAAAGAATTTTTATCAAGAACGTCATGATGGTTTCCAGTTTTTCAGAAACACAGAAAATGAATCATACAAAATCACCTAGCAGCCTCAAACTCGTCCAACCAAAGATGCCCAGTTGACATTAATCAGTCAAAACATTGGACAGGCAACAGAGAACTTAGAGACGGGATTGCCCAACATTCACGCTGAAAAGCAGTTAATTTAAGTCCTGTATACCAGCTCATCATCTTTAAAATAAAGATGACTGAACTTCTAGTATTTGGAATTTGGCTTCCTTAGTATAAACATACTTAAATCACTAAAATCGCTGTGGTGCCATTTCGAACTTCTAGTATTTGGAATTTGGCATCCTTTGTATGAACATACTTAAATCATTTAAATTGTTGTGGTGCCACTTCTTCACAATGGTCTTTATTTCTTTTGTAAATCATTATACAGGAAGTGTTACAAATGATATGTTAGATGCGTGTAAATATGTATAGGTATGGTACATAAGGGAGGTAGGTAAGGTAGATATATACACAAGTATAGGTATGGGTACACGTATAGGAACTGGTTAATGTGTACAATCTATGCAAGTCTATATAGTGTGACACAAAATTGAATAAAATAGTCAAGCTTTTGCTGATATCTTGCTCTCTGTTCTGCTGAAAACGTAGGAATATTCAAAATCGACACTAGAAACAACAACTGCAATTTACTTTGTAGCCAGCGGATCGTAAAAAAACTAGGGGTTCAACATTGAGATAATAAATATAGGTTGCAATACCAGATGAAACTGAAGATTCAATCATCCACTTAGCAACATGCTAACTAGACCTTATGCTGTATAGGAGGGCAAGCAAGTAGTGGTTGGGAAGGGAAGGGTGCCATTTCAAAAAATTATATTCACAATTGGATCCTGTGTAATATCGTACTCTAAAAGAGGCTATAACATGGGTGAGTCAAAAAATAAAATACAGATGCATTAGCACATGTAAAACTATGAAAATTTGAAAAGAAAACTCACTTGACATCTGGCTTAACAAGTGTAATGCCACGTGCACGTAAATCAACGTCTTTATCATCGAAAAAGCTAGCAGGAAGAGCTCCTTTGACTTGCTTCGCTTCTAAACCACTGGCTGATTCTGACACCTGCTTGAAATCCTTAGCCTGCAATCCAGGATTTATAATCTGCATAGTTTTATCAGTAGATGATCCATCATGCCCAGTCCTTGATACAAATGCCTCCACACCTTGAGTCTTTGCAGAAACAGAGGCCTTGTGTGAATCAATTTCCCTAGACCTGCCAGAATCCCTTCCTAGGAGGACAAAAAAGAAAAAAAGGTCAAATATAGTTTATGTCTGAATTAAGTCAATAAAAGAATCTCCTAGATTCCAGAAAGAGTGACAGAAAACAACATAATCAACCACATTTTATTCAGAAAAGTTTCAAGCATTTAAACAGCACTAGGACATTGTTGAGAAATGAAAAGTGTAATCTTGATTTTTGAGAAATCAAAGAGTCATTGAAGATGGTGGTAACGGTCGGAAGTTATAATAGTTATTTCATATAATTAAGTTTGTAACCTATGAAATTGGTATTTTAAGAGTCATGTCATTCATTAGGAGACTAGTATAAATAGTGGTCATGTAATAGGCATTTTGGGTGTGTGGGGTGAAGTGAATGTTAGTGAGTGAAAGAATTAAAAGAGTAAAGGAGTTGTAAAGGTCTTTTTTTTAGTAGAGTTTAAGTGAAATAGAAGTGTCGATAGAGTAGAGAAAAAATTGTGTGTTCTCCTCTCCACTTCCCCTCTCCTAAATTTGAGTACTTTTCTACACCACCCCCCACCATGTTTCCGCAACAAAGTGGTATCAGAGCCACGTTGAGATGGCAACCACAGGAGTTTTCCCATTCCCAAAGCTCACAAAAGTAAATTATGAAAGATGGAGTATCCAAATGAAGGCATTCCTTGGAGGCCAAGGTGTTTGGGATGCCGTCGAAGAGGCATACGAAGAGCCTGCAGATTTAGCAATTGCAAGCAGAGAAGAAAAGAAAAATGCAAAGGAGGCCAAAGTAAGAGATCAAAAAGCTCTCTCGTTCATCCAACTTGCGATGGATGACAATAGTTTTGAGAAAATTACACAAGCCAATACTACAAAGAAAGCTTGGGACACTCTAGTCAATTTCGTCAAAGGTATTGACAATGTGAAGAAAGTAGGGTTACAAGCCTTACGATGTGAATTTGAGTCATTGCAAATGAAGAAAAATGAGGCAGTTTTTGACTATATCTCAAGAGTACTTTTGATTATAAATCAACTTGAAAGCAATAGTGAAAAGAAGGAAGATGCCCGAGTTGTTGAGAAGATACTTCGGTCTCTTAATTCGAAGTTTGATCATATTGTTGTTGCCATAGAGGAGTCTAATGACGTGGACGAAATGAAAGTTGATGAGTTAGTAGGAAAATTACAAGTCTATGAAGAGAAAATGAAGAAGAGAGCTAAAGAGCCATTGAACAAGCTCTCCAAGCCAAGATGAACCTCCACGAAAAGAAAGACGGCATCGATAGGAGCAATCGACAAAGTGGCCGCTCACCTTATTGCGGTCGTGGACAAGGTCGTGACAGAGGACGAGGTCCCTACTTTGCCAATCAAAATGAAGAGAAACAAGGTGAATCCACTCCGATACAAGGTGGATTTCGAGGTTGAGGATTTCAAATGAGGTGGCAAAATCGAAGAGACATTGAATTGCTACAACTATCATCAACGAGAACACTATGCCTATGAGTGTTGAAGTGAATCCAGTGAGGAGAAGGAGAAGACTCACCTTATTGAGGAAAAGAAGGTTGATGGTGATACCGCTCTCTTGTTGGCACACAACCAACAAGGTGAAGGCGAAAAGAGCACTTGATACCTC
>CM047883.1:8320218-8378419 GCA_026212405.1 Petrea volubilis | reverse complement strand
CACTACGAAGCATTTGTCTTGTGTATCTCACTCTAATCACCACCATATTGATTCTTGTGATGTTTGTCATATGTCAAAACAGCGAGAAAAATACAATTTTAGTCCCACATTATATAACGTTTTGTAATATTGGTCCCAAACTTCTCGAAATAGGTAGAAAACGTCCCACAAGTTAGAGAAAAAATACAATTTTGGTCCCATAATAGAGAAAAATGCAATTTTGGTCCCATAATGCGTATGTTTTTGCAAAAACAGTCCCATGCTATTTGAAATATGCCAAATGGTTCAACACTTTTCAAAATAATTTTGTCTCATAGTTAATTTGTTCGTCAATCTCAAAAACATAATCAGCAATTAAAACCGTTGGCTTAAATCTAGTTTGAGTTGATATTTAAGTTCTGGGTTTTTTCTGTTAATATTGGTGTTAATTAATTAATCCAATTGCTGCCGGCGGTTTACAGATCGACAACATGGTCAATAATTATGTTAAATCTTCTGTTTATGAATTAATGTTGTTACATATTAAAATTGACAATTTTTATTTTTATATTTTTTGAAGTATTTCATGCGTAATTACCATGCATATATGTGGATCGTCTAAGATTTCAACTTCGGGAAACAAAAGGATACTAGAGATATAACGTGATGGTATTTTGTGGTGCTTGGGCCGATTTCAACTTGAATTCGACTGTTCAAATTGGATTCTCTCCAAAAAAATATCCACATATATATAATATTAATAATAAAAAAATAAATAATATTATTAAAAGTGTCACAAATAATATGTATATGTATATGTATATGTATATATAGAGGACGATTAGCTTTTATTTGTCTATAATGATATGCGTTAAACGAAAATAATTTAGAAGCTATAATATATATATATATATATATATATATATATAAGATTTGGTATCTAAAGTTATCACTATTCATATTTAGTGACAAAAAACAAAAAAAAAATTGTCATTATCAAATATCAATTGTAAAAATAATTTTCTTTTACTAAATTTCTCACTTCAGGAGCATCACTAATTGCTAATTGTAACAATTTAAATATAATTTTTAGTAATAAATTTTTTTTTATGGCTAAATAGATGAACAATTTTTAAATAAAATGTTACCAACTAATTTCTTGCTTTTTTTGTCTCATAGTGATTGAGATTGATAACCCCCACCACTTTGTAACTTGCAAGACAACAGATCAATTAAACAATTTACATATATATAACTTGTAGGGAGAAAGAGACACAGAGAGAGAGATCGTTTACATATATTATATGACTTGCAGAGAGAGACAGAGAGAGAGAGAGGGAGAGGTCGTGCATAGCTAAAATACGAAAAGTGTGGAACCATTTTTGCATATTTCAAATAGCATGAGACTACTTTTGCAAAAACATATGCATTATGGAACCAAAATTGCATTTTTTTCTATTATGGGACCAAAATTGCATTTTTTTTCTCTAATTTGTGGGACGTTTTCTGCCAATTTCGAGAAGCTTTGAACCAATATTACAAAACGCTATATCGTGTGGGACTAAAATTGTATTTTTCTCTGAAAACAACACATATTACCTTTTCCTAGAAGCTCCATTCACTCCAAATCTATTTTTGAACTTATCCATATAGATATATGGGACCTTATAAGAAACAAACTCGCAATAGTGATTATTATTTCCTCACCATTGTCGATGATTTTAGCCGTGTTACGTGAACTTATCTCATGACCCACAAAAATCTCACATTCTCTATCCTAACACATTTCTCCCTATGGTCTCCACCCAATTCCATCTTCATGTCAAGGTCGATAGATTTGATAATGGCTCAAAGTTTATGAGTCATGAATGCCATCAATTATTTTTGTCTAGAGGCATTATACATCAGAGAGAGGCATTATACATCAGAGCACCTACACTCACACCCCCTACAAAATGGAGTAGTTGAAAGAAAACATAAACAACTACTCGAAACTGCTAGAGCCATTATGTTTCAATCTAATCTTCCTTCCAAATTTTGGGGTGGTTATATCCTTGCGGACACATATTTGATAAATAGAACTCCTAATTCAGTCTTGAACTGGAAAACTCCATATCAAGTTCTGTATGGTCTTGTCAGAAAATTTTTTGGCGACGCCAAGCCGTGATTCAACGGCTGTAATCTAGATTGGTTGGGTTGTGAATTTGGATCTGTCCATGACCCAATTGTGCAATTCCTTGGGCCTACTAGTTTTTTTTGTAATAGTATTTCCTTTTGGACTTGATGTGTGGTGTAAATTCCTTTTATTAATTATTTATCTTTGGGTCTTAAAATTATATAAGGAAGTTGCATAATTGGACTTTATCATTTTGGGCTTCATATTATGCAACGAGTTTTTTTTTTTTTTGGTGAAATATTATGAAATGAGTTTAAATGGACTTGGGGCTTGATTATTTGGACATTTTGGTATATTGAAAATTTAGTAATATGAGATATAGACCCCAATAATGTATATTGTATTGATATTTGCTATATGGAATATTTTGACCCCAATAATAATCTTGATGTTTATATAAGTTTGTCTACAGAATGTGATTAAAATAAGTATATATTAATTATTAACTCATCTAGTTATAAGAGGCTAGTACGACAAGAAACATTGGGTTGATTTAAGTTAATTATGACTCAATAGGTATTGACATCAATGAGGGCATGGTAAACTAAAGAGTGGGCTTGGGTAACAGGTGAGTATCGCAACTCAACTATCTATTATTTTCAAAAATAGAGGAAGTACGTGTTATATGTAGCATTATATTTAATATTATTTAAATAATTATGTTAGAGTTGAATTTTATCAAAAGTTTGTGCGACATCATATTTAACATATTGATTGAGTGATGCATCATTTATATATGCCATCATTACATTGTGATTAAAGTGTTATTCATAGTTGTCTGGTATAGTATTTAATTTCACATGTGCATAAATATAATTGATTGAGAAAGTAATTGAATTATAGATCGTATTGTAATTTTGGGTGATCGTTGGACCCTATTAAAATTAAGTGCGGCATGAACTATTCGAGCAACATTGGGCTTGTTGGATTGTTTGTATTCCTCAAGTGTATTCCTCATAAATGTATAACACATGAGCCATCATTGTGGGAATGGGTCATAAGATTAACATCTTTCCCGAGCATGTCTCTTGTTTGGTAAGATCACTCCTTGTTCGTAATAATAAGACTTGTTATTGTTTTAGTGAGATAAAGTTCATGACATCAACAAATATCAGTTGTATCATACTCTGTTTATTGCTTTCATATCATTGACTGTAATGTATATATATATTCACAATTTACTTATTATATTTCGAATAGTTTTCACACTTGAACACTTGATGATCTCACTAAGCATTTTTCATATATTTTAAAGTCTTCGTATGTAGGTTATAATTTGAAACAAGTGACATTCACATAGAAGGTTCAATTCCTGTTTGGAAAAGTGAACAAATCTGAAGTATACTTAGTTGGATTCAAAGAGATTGAAACTGATAATCTAGGGAATTATGATAAGTCCTATAATAAGTTTAGTGGATTGAGTCTGCTATTGAAATGTATTTTAAAAAATAATTATTTTATAGAGTTTTCATTTAGGAGCAGAGTTTATATTTGAATTTTCTTATTCATTTGGTTGTAATATATAATTGAGATTGAGGGTGTGACAAGATGTCTAAGGTCTTACTAAAGTATTGCGTTTTTCCTCTCTTTTGGAAAGTTTTACCACACTACTACAAGAAAAAACAATATTATTGACAAGATTTAAAAATAATAATATAAAAATTATCACCAATAATTATATTAGGATTAGTTGCAATTCAGAATATATATATTTTTTTAACGTCTCACTGTGCGGTGCTGCCGTAAAATTTGCTTTCTATTTTGTTTATTTATGTATATTAGAGAGCTAGGGGTCTATAAGCATTTTAATCTACGAAATATGAATTTTTATTTAATCACATAAACAACAAAAGAAGTTCCAAAATTGGTTTCAATAATTGAAACAAATATCAATCCATAAAATCCTCATAGACCTAAATTACTCCAAATATTAATTTAATAAAAAAAAATAAGATCGAAGATTGCTTAAACTAGTTTAATAGATCGTGGAGATACAATATTTTAATTGAGCCACCACAGTAGCATTATAAGTTTATAACCTACACAACCTAGTATACAGTGAGCCAGGCTATCTTACTTGTACAATGGGTTCTAGGACAAAAAAATGGATGATCTTGATTAATTTTAATGTATTTAAAGACTAAAAATAAGAGTGGCTAGCTTTAATCACCTACAATATTTGACAAATGGTAGAATTCCCCCCCCCCCCCCCCTTTGGGTGTTAGTTTAAGTAATTTTACTTTACACAGATTATGATTTGGCAGTAACTTCATAGACAATTATGAGTTGAAGTGTTGTTATAGTAAGCCACATGTCTGTGTTGATTCATTTCTTTTCTCTATTAAGATTTTTGTTAGACGCAAGCTGAGTTTAATTGTCATCTTTAGTGATAATAACATAGCTAAGTAATTCTTTCAAATAATGTTATCAATATTCATAGAAGTAGGAAGAGATCGTACCTCTAAAGTCGTTTGCTACTAGATATAACTCCCTAAGCATGCTCAAATTTCCAATTTCACTTGGGACGTTGCCATTGAAACGATTGAGAGATAAATTTAGGATCTCAAGGTCTTTGCACTTGTATATATTTGATGAAATTTGTCCGTAAAAGTGATTTGATAGGAGATAGAATTCTTTGAGCTGTGGCATATTACTGCAAAGATCACTTGGAAACTTACCTACAAATAGACCGTTGCATATAAAATCAAATGCTCCCATGGAAATACAGTTCGGATCTTTTGTTACATAATCGTGTTGTATCTTCTGTTACACTCATCAATACATACCACGTGTATTGGTGAGCGATTGAGATAAAGCAAGAGAAAAACTGATGATATGAAAAAAAAAATATAAAGATTCTCTTTCCTTATTTCGACCACTCACCACTATATTTTCAATTATCAGTAATAAATATGAACATAAAATTAAAATCATTTTGTTAAATGATGTATTGATTTGAAGACATAACATAATTATTAGTTAATATGAATTATATCCATGGGGAAAAATTAAGGTGATTAAGATCATATCAAAAATGATATTGATAGAATGAAAAAAATTAAAAAAAATTAATTATATATAATTAACCAGTGATTCAATTAATTAGGTTAAGGTTGATTTTCTATGTTATTATCATATTAAACAAATTATTGTTGATAATAAGATTACAATAATTATGCACTTAATTAATTATTAAAAGAAAAGGCCTCATAAGTTATTTTCCTAAAACATATTATTATTAATCCTATATTGATAAATATTTCAAAAAGTTATTTGACAAAAAATAGATAAAGATCAATAGAATTGTCACTACTAGAAAATGATTAAATAGCCACGGATTAGTCACAAATATATATATATATATATATATATTGGTACATATATACTTGGATATATAAATATATGTATCAATATAAATTTACATATGTATCAATATATATATATATAAATATAAATTTATCTGTGGTGCAAAAAAAATGAAAAAGAATAATTAGCCACGGCCAGGCCGTGGCTAATTTTTTTTTTTTTTTTTTTGGTTTTTGGCATAACGGATAAATTTTTGTTATTGATATTTTAATTATCTCAATATAAATTATCTATATATACTTGGATATATATATATATATATATATTGATACATATATATACTTGGACATTTATATATATATATATTGATACATATATACTTGGACATATTTAAAATAGATACATATCTATCAATATATATACTTGGACATTTATATATATATATATATATATATTGATACATATATACTTGGACATATTTAAAATAGATACGTACATATATTGATATATATATATATATGATATGTATATATACTTGACATATATTATATAATACCACACATATACGAAAATATTGACAAATGATCACGAATTAAAGTTGCTATTATCTAAATATAAATTATATAAATAGACTTTTGTTATAATTTTTGTTTTTGATATATTAGTTTATTAAATATTTGTCATAAAAAGAAAAGATGAATATTGAACGATAAAGTCAAAGATAAATATCCTTAATTTAAAAAAATAATAATTGATTAATAATTTATAAAAATTACTAAAATTAAATTACAAAAATTGATAAAACTAATGAAATTTATTAAATGATTTAAGTTTAAGATATTGTAAAAATATAGTTTAAGTATAAAAATAATCAATCAATAAACAAAGAACTCCTTTGGCGCAACGGTTGCATGCTCCATTTATAACATGGATGTCCCGTGTTCGAATCTTCTTGAGCGCAAAAAAAAATGCTTGGGGTCGCGGGTTTCAGGTCCGGGTTGGGGCCCGCGTCCAGGTTGGGGTGCGGGTAGGGTCTCGGGTTTGGGTTCGGGTTTGGGCGTGGCCAATCTTAGCCACGGCCAAGCCGTGGCTAATAGCCACGGGCAAACCATGGCCAACTTTGGCCACTTTTTTCTAGACATGGCCTAGCCGTGGCTAAGGGCCATGTCTAGCAAAAATAAAATCCGTGGCTAATCTCCTTGGCCACGGATTTTTTGCCAAATCCGTGGCTAAAATCCGTGGCTAAATGCTTTTTTTCTATTAGTGTGTGTACATTTTTTATGTGCGATTAGCAATATAAGTCAAATATTATACAAATTATATATTGATTTATGGGAGTTATGGAGTTTTAATGATAACTTTATCGAAATGATATAAATTAACTAATGATAAATAGTGATGTGGGACATTGAACAAAAGTGAAATTAAGAAGATACATAAGTAGTATTAAAGTTAAAATAAGAGATGGATATATCATTTTAAGTATCAATTTCATTTTGATTTTGATTTTAAAATATATTTTACGCATCAACTGACATCTTAAGAAGCAATCAAATTGTACTTGATCTTCTTAACAAAAAAATACATTTCATGAAAGTTAAAAAGGAATTTGTTGAAAATAATATAAATTATAATATTAGTTATCAAAATTCGCAGATTAAAATGCATTTGTATGTTATTATGTTTGTTGATAAATTAAATGTAAAAATATATCTAATAAAAATCACTAAAGGAAAAGTTGAATGATGAATGTTGATTGATTGCTTGATTGGATATGATAAATTTAGTTTAATAGACCTTAATTAGTTGTAAGAAGATTACCGGAAAATTGGTTCGTTGAAAGATCTATAATCTGCAAAGTTGATATGTTGAATAGAGAAGATGGAATGGAGCTAGATAAGGCATTGTCGCTCACATCGAGTCTCTCAAGGTAGGCAAGATTAGCAAGTTCTTGAGGCAATTCACCTGTCATAGTGTAATGTAGCTTTATCAAACAAACTTTTGGTTTCATGAAATACCCTGTCACTATGCTAACTTTACTCTTCCAAAAAAATCTTCTCTCTAGGTTTTCTTTCCATTTTTTTCCCTAGTAACTAACCAAAGAAAAAACATCTATTCTCAGTAGCTTTATATCTTGGTATACGGTTAGGTAAGGTCAACATAAATTAATATCTTCCGGACTGCATACTTCTTTGATGTCAATAGTAAAAAAAAACAAATGTTCAATTTTTTAACTCTTTCTTAAAAAGTCATGTAAATTAAGATAGAATTAAAACATAATCGAGTTCACCATAATATTTATTCGAAGTACGAAAAAACAGTCAATAGATGTTATCACTCTATTTAGGGGAATATTTCTCAATTTTCAACTATTTGAAATTAAATTAATGAACTTTTGTTTGTTATTTCATCAGCCTGCCGAGCAAATATTAATTTCGCTAATATAGAAATCACTTGGGAGCTCACCTAATAGATATACAATTACATAAAATGTTAATTACTCTCAGCAAAGACACATGCATTGAAAACCGATCCGTTAAGTGATTTGCTATACAACGAATATAAAGTAATTCAATATTTAAAAGTTGAAGAAAGATTACCAGAAAATTGATTCCCTGAAAGATCTAAACCCGTCAAGGTTGATATGTTGAACACAAGAGATGGGATGTAGCCAGATAAGGCATTGATGCCCACATATAATTCCTCAAGGTAAGGAATATTAGCAAGCTCCTGTGGCAATTCACCTGACATTTTGTGAAGATTAATGATACATTATTAAACAAATTTTGTGAATCATTTGTTATTGTGCTAGCACCAAATCAGCTATGCGTATAAACTTTAGGGATAATTATTGTGACTACCCCTGAGGTTTGGCCTAATTACAAATAACACCCCCTTGTATCGAAAATTATCGATACCCCCCTGAGTTTTGTTTCCGTCTTTCAATTTGCAACTTCTGTTAAGTTGACTAACGGTCAACGTTCGTAAAATTAATTGAACTTCCAACATTGCCCTTTTAATGGCAAGAACTTTATTTGACCAATTATGAATTGACTTTTTTACCCTTATAGCTAATTTTATGTTTTATATTGAATAAATAAGAAAATATATTTGAACATTTTTATTTATAATGTCTATATATATACATATTTATACATAATAAATATTTATACATAATATAAATACTATATGTTTGTATTGTGATAAAAATATATATATTTGCACATTTTTTAAATTTATATACATAATATAAATATATATACACATAATATACAAAATATTTATAAATATATACAAATATATATAATATAAAAAATATATATAAATATATATATAAGCAGCCGGCGGCCACCGCTGGCCGCCGCCGTCACTGGCCGTTCAATCTAGAGTAAGAGATAGAGAGAGAGAGAGAGAGAGAGAGAGAGAGAGGGAGGGATGAGGGAGAGAGAGAGGGATGACTGAGAGGAGATCCAAAGGGGGCGGGGGGGAGAGAAACGTCCTCCACCGCCGTCCGCCGCCAGCCGCCAGCCATCTCCACCTGCCGCCGCTAGAGAGAGAGAGAGAGAGATGAGGGCAAGAAGAGAGGGATACATCTGAGGGAGAGGAGATCGAGAGGGGGCGGGGGGAGAGAAACCTCCTCTACCGCCATCTACGCCCGCCGCCCCCGTCCACCGCCGCCGCTAGAGAGAGAGAGAGAGAGAGATCAGATCTAGATCTGAGAAAAGAGAGAGAAAAAACCAGAGAGAGGGCGGCGGTGCGAGCGACTGAGTGAGGGCGGCGCGAGCGAGGGACAGAGTGAGTGTGGCGCGAGCGATGGAGAGAGGGCGGCGGCGGCGGTGCGAGCGATGGAGTGAGGTAGTGGTGCGAGGGCTGAGGTGATGGAGTAGGAGGCGGAGGAGGGCAGTCCAAGTGCGACGGCAGCGGCGGAGGTGGAAGGGGGGTCCGAGTGCGGCGGTGACGCTGGGGGACTGAAGGGTGGTTGCGGTTAGGTGGGGTGGGGTGGGAGTTAGGGTTTGGTTTCAAATAATGGTCATTTTTCTTTCCAAAATATTGATGAAGGGTATTTTGGCCAATTCATTTATATACCTATTTTTTAATTTTTTTAAACAAAAATTATTTCAAATATTGAAAGGGCAAAATTGACATTGCATTAATTCCGTCTATATTACTAATAAATCCACAAAACTCAAGGGGGTATCGGTAATTTTCGATACAAGGGGGTGATATTTGTAATTAGGCCAAACCTCAGGGGTAGTCACAGTAATTATCCCTAAACTTTAAGATAGACGCCTATTGGCTATTAGTGATTCGTAAATATGCGTCTGGATATACGCATTGACAATTCAACAATATTAGACTAGGGAGATTTACATACCTGTGAAATTGTTGTAGGATAAACGTAGGTCTTCAAGGTCTCTACATTTGTATATATTCCGTGGAATTTGCCCGAAAAGTTGATTCTTTGAGAGATAAAGTATTTTCAATTTAGGAATATTGTTGCACAAATCACTTGGGAGGCTACCTATTAGGTTATTATATCTGAGATTAATTACTCTCATGGAAGAAACATTGAAGATGCCGTAAGGTATGGAACCAGTCAAATTGTTGTGCTCCAAATTTAATACTTCTAATGAAGAAAAACTGCCAATTTCTTGTGGAATGTACCCTCCAAAAGAATTAAAACTCATATCTAAGTAACGCAACTTCGAATTGTTGAACAAAGACGGTGAAATGACGCTAGAGAAAGAATTATTATTCACACGGACTTGCTCAAGTTTGGGTAAAGTACCAAACCATGATGGTATTTTTCCCGAAAATGAGTTAACTCCCAAATTTATCTCCCTCAAACGACGCAAATTAGACAGTTCATAGGGTATGAAGCCTATGAAATTGTTGGAACTAATGTCTAAAGATCTAAGAAAAGTTAAATTTCCAAGATCAGGAGCGATAGTTCCTCCGAGGTTGAAAGCAGAAAGACTCAAGGCTATAACTCTTCGATGTTTGACACCACAAGAGACACCAATCCAGTAGCAAAATGATGTATTAGTGGACCAATTTTTGGCCAAAATGCCATAAGGATCTGAAGTGATGGTATTTTTAAATACAAGCAATGCATGTTGATCTGTGGTGTTATTAAGAAATATTCTGCCTGAGCAGAATGTGATGCTATTCATTAGCAATAGGGCAAGAGCAAAGAAAGAGCAAAGATTCTCCATTAGATGCATGATATCGTACTACTGGAGATTTGGGGTGTGTGTGTGTGTATATGTGTGTGTGTGTATATATATATTGGAAGCTAAAAGAAGATATTTAATCCCAAGACAATGAAAGCATCTTTTTTGTTGGTTAGTCAGTCTTTATGACTTTGCGTGGGAAAATTCATATATGGACTGGGTGTATGGGCCCTACCCATACACCTTCCGATCCAAATTCAACTACGTCTGTATTTTATAAAAAAATTAATATATAGCACGTGGCTAAATCTAAACCACAGAGTGCATATACTTGGTTCATAGAAGAAAACCTTTATCTGGACGCTGCATTTATGATGAGAAAAATACTCCTCTATATAAAAATTTCTAAAATATATAGGTCTTTTTTCGCCCAAAGTTACTTTCACAATTAAAATAATGATGTAATACAACTATGCATTAGATAATATGTACTTTTTTAGAAGAAATAATTCAAATACAAAACGCATACCGTTTAGATTTCATTTAATTTCTAAAATCTAAATTATATCTCTCCCAAAATTGGGTGGATTAAAATAAAAAGAAACCAACTATGCACCACTACATTATAGCAATATTAGTGTGTAGTCATTGTTAGTGTGGCCCAAAGAGTAGGACCTCAATCTCAATGTCTAGTTAGCAATATTTAGTAATAACACCATTATTGTGCTGTTATTATTAGTGTGACCTCAAAGTCAATGTCCTTTATTGTTGATTAATTCATTAACATCCGTCCACATGGGAATCTGTCGGTACCCCACAATCGAAAGTATGAGATACATATCACGTGAAAATTGTCCTGATATGGTCATTGGAAATTTCAAGCAAAAGGATAGTTTTGGTAAAGAAAGTGAAGATTGAGTAGTATTAATTTTTCCTACATCATGTCAACAATTCATTCACTTATTGCCAATCAATTCCATTACTCGATTCACTGTTATAAAACAATTTTCATTATGTATTTTCAATAAGAAGAAATCAAGTTTCTCACTGTTTCTATTAACAATCAAATAAATAGAGGATTTTGAATTTTTTTCTACTTATCTTTTCTTCTCCTTATTATTTTCTAAAATAGATTTTTTTTTTCATCCAAATTACTTTCTCAATTGAAATAATGATATAATATCGGTAGATATTAGTGTCACATAAAACTTGAATTCATTTTCTGAAATATATAGATTCTTTTGGCCCAGAGTTACTTTCTCAATTAAAATAAGGGGAAATTACACCCACTGCCCCTGAGGTATATCTTATTTACAAAAAACACCCAAACCTATGTGAAATTACAATTACTCCCCTGAATTGAGGGGGTAATTATAAATTACACCTGAAAAAAATAAAATTCAAAAATTACCCCTCTAAAAATAAGAATAGGTGTGAAAACCCAAAAATACCCTTACTTTAGCATTTCTTTCCTTTTTTTCCTTTTTTCTTTTATTTTCTCTTTTTTCGCCTTATGATTATTTTTTAAAAATTAGATTTCTCTCTCCCCCCCACCCTCGGCGGCGACGGCGATCTCGATCTCTCTCCCTCCCCCCTCCCTTCTCAACCGTCTCTCTCTCCCACTGCTAGAAAAAATGCAATTAGCCACGGATTTGGCCAAAAATCCGTGGCCAAGGAGATTAGCCACGGATTAGCCACGACTGGGATTAGCCACAACATGGCCGTGGCTAATACCCACGGTCAAACCGTGGCCAAATTTGGCCATTTTTTTTTGGACATGCCTGGCCGTGGCTAATCCGTGGCCACTGGAAAAAAAAAAAAAACAAAAAGCTAATTAGACCAAAACCCGAAACCCTACCCGCGCTCCAACCCAATCCCGCACCCGAACCTGGACCCGCGCATTTTTTTTGCACTCAAGGAAAGTCGAACACGGGACATCAATATCGTAATTGGAGCATGCAACTGTTGCGCCAAATGAATTCTTTAGTTATTGATTGATTTTTTTTTATACTTAAACTATATTTTTACAATATTTTAAACTTAAATTATCTAATAAATTTCATTAGGTTTATCAATTTTTGTAATTTAATTTTAGTAATTTTTATAAATTATTAACCAATTATTTTTTTTAAATTAAAAATATTTACCTTCGACTTTAACTTTCAATATTCAGTTTTTCTTTTTATAACAAATATTTAATAAATTAATATATCAAAAACAAAAATTATAACAAAAATCTATTTATATAATTTATATTTAGATAATAGCAACTTTAATTCGTGATCATTTGCCAATATCTTCATATATGTGTGGTATTATATATATATGTCAAGTATACATATCATATATATATATATATATATGTCAATGTGTATCTTATATATATGTATATATATGTCAAGTATACATATCATATATATATATATATATATGTATATATATGTCTAGTTTACATATCAAGTATACATATCATATATATATATATATATATCAATATATGTATCTATTTAAAATATGTCCAAGTATATATGTATCAATATATATATATGTCCAAGTATATATAGATAATTTAAATTTAGATAATTTATATTTAGATAATTTATATTTAGATAATTTATATTTAGATAATTAAAATATCAATAACAAAAATTATAACAAAAATTTATCCGTTGTGCAAAAAACCAAAAAAAAAATAAAAAATTTAGCCACGGCCTAATTTTTTTTTTCATTTTTGTTATTTTTTGCACCACATATAAATTTATATATATATATATATTGATACATATATATGTGTGTATATATATATGTATCAATATATGTGTATATATATGTCCAAATATATATATCAGATATATGTATATATGTGTATATATATATATGTATCAATATATGTGTACATATATGTCCAAGTATATATATCATATATACATATATCAATATATATATATATATGTATCAATATATGTGTATATATATGTCCAAGTATATATATCATATATACATATATCAATATATATATATGTCAATGTGTATCTTATATATATTAATATATTATATGTACATTCTAATCCTCTATATATAATCTATATGATATAACTATATATCTATATATAACATATCTAATATATGTTATAAATGTAGAGTACATGTATTTCGATCAAATATATATATATATATATATATCTAATTATCTAATTATATGTATTATATATGATCAATCATCTATATGAAATAAACATATATTAGTGTATTATATATCTAATATATGTTATATATGTACTTATATATATAATATGCATACATCTAATTATACATAAATACACATATATATAAGTATATCTAATCTTATACGTATGTAATATATCAAATCATTTATTATATATATCAATATATATAATATACATATATTACTTAAGTATAGCAAAAATTAATTATTAAACAAAAAGTTAAAGTGGTGTAGTGGTTTAGTGCTCTAACTTCAATTAACAGGTCAAGAATTCAAACCATACTTGGTGCAAAAAAAAAAATTCGCGCCAAATTTCGCGCTAATTTTAGCCACCAAAAATAGCCACGGATTTGTCGTGGCTAAATTAGCCACGGTCAGGCCGTGGCCTATCCGTGGCTAAGTTTTTTTTTTATTTTTTTAAAAATCCGTAGCTATATGCAGTTTTTCTAGTAGTGTCCCTCACTCCCTCCCTCCCCCCTCCCCCAGCAGCGACGATGAATAGAAGGCGGCGGCGGCGATCTCGATCTCTCTACCTCCCCCCCCTCTCTTCTCAACCTCTTAATCTCTCTCTCCCTCTCAAGCTCCTCCTCCCCCCCCCCCCCCCCCCCCCCCCCCTCCCTGGTGGCAACGGCAAATAGAAGGAGGTGACAACAATCTCGATATTTCCCCCCCTCCCTTCTCAACCTCTCAATCTCTCTTTCCCTCTCGAGCTCCCCCCCCCCACCCCACCCCCTAAATCTCTCAATCTTTCTCTCTGTCTCTCTCTCTCTGGGTCTTTGCTCATCTCCCCTCTCCCCTCTCGATCCGTTCTGGAAGGCAGTGGAGGATGGTGGTGTGCAGGAGCAATGGTGGCAGACGATGGAGATGTGTGTGTGTGTGTGAGAGAGAGAGAGAGAGAGATGTACCTAGGGAAGAAAAAGGGAAAAAAAAGAAAAGGAAAAAGGAATATTAAAATATAATATGTATTATAATTTTTTTTATCAAATATTAGAATATATCATATATATTTTATTTATTCAATTTTTTTGTATTTATAAAAATAAAGATTATAGTGTGCATATATTATATAATTGATTTAGTTTTTTAAAAAATATTTAAATGTGTATATTATTTTTAAATTTAAATATTTATAATATAATAAAAAAACTTCCTTTAGGGCAAAATAGTCATTTTAATTTTAGGGGGTGTAATTGTAATTTTTCAGACGGGTTATTTTGGTAGTTCATTTTTTAGGTTTAATTTGTAATTACCCCTCAATTTAGGGGCTAATTGTAATTTCCTATAGGTCGGGGTGTTTTTTTTAAATAGGGTATACCTCAGGGGTAGTGGATGTAATTCGCCCTTAAAATAATGAAAACCACTGGATTCGATAAGAAAACAATGACTTCAAAATGAGTTCATGTTGAGTGTAGACGTGCTAGTATACAACAAACATTTGATGTGAAGTCTTTTCGATATAAATTTGCATACTGCGCCCCTGAATTCTAATTCAAAAATGATTGCACTAAAGTAGGAAACACTATCCCTGAGGTTCTACGCACCTACGACAGAATGTAAGACTTAAAAACTCAATACTCAAAGGATTTCGAAAAGGGTCTTAAAACATAAAATTAAATAAGGAATTTCACTAAAAGAAGATAGCTATTCGAAATGAGTATTGCAAACTTTGGCTTGTGCATTGATGAAACAAATTATATCTATGAATCAAGTGCATTGAAAGACTGCTAGGGATTTTGACTACAAGTGAATGCATTGATAATTCTGTATGATAGGTACACAGAAGTGTATTGAAAGACTTTCATTACCCTACGAATATTAATGACTTTAGCCACAATTCCTCATGAATGCGCTTAAAGATGAATGCAGAATACCACTAAGCCAAATTGATATCTCATTCCAATTGGGCGAGTGATAGCTACAACCTAGCAACGCTACAGAGAGCATACATTGAAAATCCCATCTCGAGCCAAATGGGAGCCATGGCTACGAACCCTTTCATAATGGTTTTCTACCTATAAAGTTAGCTAATCTTTGTTCATTTGAGCTAAATAATCGAATAAGTGTTGGCTTTTTGATTGAATTTGTAGTAGTAGTTGTTGTTGTTGGTTGAGTCTAGACTGATGAACTTGGTTACTCTTGCTCCCTTTTATAGCATGAGGCTGCAACTGGCTTTCCTCTTTATTTGGAGTTGGTTGTCTTATTCAAAGTTTGAGCACTTGAATGGATAGCATGCCTTATTTCTCGATTATGGTAGTTGTGCCATCTTATTCAACCTTTGAATTTTCAGCATTACACAACCAAGGTTTTCTGGCACTTTTAATGATGCCAACACCTATTTTGAACCATTTTATTATTTCTTCATAAGTATTTTATTAAAATATCATTTAAAAAATATTTAACTAACTCTCAATTCAATATATGGTCACTTTGTCATTTTTTTTTATATAGTAATCCATGTCCTCTTAAAGTTGGGGGTAACTAGCACAACTTTGGGGGGAAAAAAAAAACATTGCACCGCAATATGTAAGCGCAATTTTTTAGAATTAACTTTGCCTATTATTTGCCATTTATGACACAAGTTTAATTTTCATTTGCCATTTACGACACGAGTTTCATTTCTGTTTGAATTCTCATTATGTGAGCTGAGTTGAGATTCTTACTTAATCAAATTCTTACCAAAACTTCGTACTTTAATTATTTCAAATTATCTAATTATTACAAAATATGTTAATATTTTTAATAATCTTATATGACTTGAAAAAGCACCAAATTTGAAAAATACAATTTTTGAAAAGTATAAATATGCTCAATATTACACATTAAATTATTCTATTTTTAATTTTGCACATACATCAAGTGTGCGCCAATTTGTTAATTACAATAAATATCATTCAGAAAAATAGTAATAACTTAAATAAAATATAAGATATATATATATATGTTTGTATGTGTGAATATGTTATTATTGTCAATATTGATAGTTTAAACGCTAACTTTTATCATCATTAAACTTATTACAGTATCACAACAGCAATCATTTTTTTTTTTCATATTTGAAATAATATGAGGTCTGTTGACTACTTTGTACTTAGAAATACCCAGCACCAAAATTTCCATTTTATGTTCCTTTTTGATTACCTAAAAAAGTTTGATTTCCTAAACTAGAATTGTTCCCAAAGCTACCCTTTCAATTGAGGTAAAGGTATGACGCAATTTCTTTTTCAACTACGATTTTTAGAAACAGAAGTAAAAAGAATACGAACAATATTTATTTATTTTTTTAACTCTCATCTAAAACCCGAATTTAGTGAAATTAAATTGGTTCTGATCATTTTACATTTTGTTTATTTATTTTTAAAAATTAATTAAAAATATAATTTTAACAATTTGATGCATGTATGGAACCTAAATCAAGTGCGTATAAGCATTTTTACGTAATAATACTGTTTGCATAAAATTTCAGCTCTTGCACTGATGTGGTTACTCAGGGTTTGAAATTACTGAGTTCGATGAGAAAACAGTAAATTTTAAGTGAGTTTTTGTGTTTGAGTGCCGGCAGGCCATTGTGCAAGAACACACAAATAGAAGTCTTGATGATTCAAAATGAAAAAATGTAATGCGCCTAAGATTTCTATCCAAAAAACGACTGAGTCGGAGTAGACAAACACTAACCCTGAGGTTCTACTTGCCTAAGAATTAAAAAGGGTCAAAAAGTTTGAATCGAAAAGGAAATGACTTTTCAGAGACGATGGCTACTCGCCATTTGGACCTTACAAGACTCAACTACAGAGACGTGCATTGTTGACTCGGGCCACATCTACGCATAAATGTACTCCAAGATTGTTCACTCTGACAAGCATGGATTGACTCCGTTTGCACTCCCCTTCATGCTTGCGTTCAATATGAATATTGGGTACCACTCCGTCACATTGATACCTCACCTCGAATTGGGTCCAATCCGAGTGAGTGATGACTACAACCTCATGATGTTACAGAATGAGCGCATTGATATCCTCACTTTGAGCCAAATGGGGTATGGCTACAAACATTCATGTAACGGTTTTGCTACCTAATGAACTAAAGCTAATCTTTATTCATTTAGACTAAAAAATCAAAGAAGTGATGACTTCTTGATTGAAAGAGAGTTGTTCTTGTTATTGTTGTTGATCGTCGGATGATTTTTCTAAGTGGTGAATCCAGCTCCTTTTATAGTCTCTGAATTAATTTCCTTTTCGATTCAAACTTTTTGACCCTTTTTAATTCTCAGGCAAGTAGAACCTCAGTGTTAGTGTTTGCCTACTCCGACTCAGTCGTTTTTTGGATAGAAATCTTAGGTGCATTACAGTTTTTCACTTCAAATCATCAAGACTTCCATTTGTGGTGCAACTGACTTCCTTTATTCTTGGAGCTAAATGGTTTATTCAGCTTTGGCAATTCGAAATAAATGGCAACCCTTGTTTCTCGGTTATGACAGTTATGCTATCATATCCAAATTTCAAATTTTCCAACATCACATGGCCCTTTATTTTAGGCATGTTAAGGTATAATAATGCCTATCCTCTAGCCAATATGTTATTTCCCATGTAAGAACCCCTAAAAGTGAGCATTTAATCTTTTGACTTTATCTTATTTATTTTGTTTTCTGACTTATTATTGTCCTGCTGATTGGGCCATGCGCCTTCAATTTTTTCCCAACCCGGTCCTTTAACATGGATTGCTTCGTACATGTCAGAGCAATGTGGGCCCTATTAATTCATTTCGGCATGGAGAAGAGGCCCAAAAATCAGCCCATTCCAAATTTACAAAATTTCATTTTGGGCCCAAACAAATACTATTATTAACTATTGAACTTACATCACCAAAATAAATAAATAAATAACTATTGAACTTAACTTGTTGATAAGGCCTTGCCTCAGTGGTAAGGAGGCCTAGGTTCGATTTCTCATGATTGTGGGTTTTATTATAGTTTGATATTAGTTTCTTCCTATTGTATAGTAGTTCGTATTTTGTTGTTATTTTATGTTTGATTATAATAATTTGTTTGTCATTTAGAATATTGATATCATGATTATAATAGGCGATTGATGTAACTAGCAAATTGTAATAGATCAACTTCCAAAATAAAAAAGCTACTGAACTCAACTTCTTTTGTAAGATTGATGATTGACATCATCATTATCCAATTTTTTTTTTCTTTTTGAAGTTTACTCAGGAAGATTTTAATAGAGGATATGATATTGGCACTCTAAATTTTGTTATTGGACCTTCATTCCCATTGTTTTATTAAGAGATTGACTAAAACACCCACTAATTTATAAAAAAATATTTATATTATTTTTGAATTACAAACATATTCTCCACTCTAATATGCATCTTTCTTTTATTTTTGTATTCATCTATTAATGGTGAAATACATGAAAACATTCTAATAAAAAAAATCTTGAAATAAAACTTAATGAATTTAAATGTAAAAATCATTGAGTACAAAAGCAAAATACATTATAATAGAAAAGATAGTATATTTCAATTAGAACTTATGTACATCTAAATACTTATATCTCATAATAGATTTTTGACCAAGCCATCTGGTTCACATGTCTAATTTGTAAAACACACACACATACACACGCACAAAATAATATTGGGTTAATTGCATCTAGACCCCCTAAGAGTTTACAAAATTATTAAGTGTATCCCTCTTAAACGAAAAATTATGCATACACTCCCTTGGAAATATTAAAATTACAAATGCACTCCTCTCTAGTAGGATTCCGGCAAAAAAATGATGATGTCAGTCAAAAAACTAGTGCGATTTGACTATTTTGCCCTTGGTAATTTTGTAAATATAGAAGGGGGTTGCATGCAATTTCTGAACTGGAGAGGAGGTATATGTGTAATTTCTTACCAAAGTAATCACCTTAATGTTTTCAAAATTTAACCCTAGGAAATGTAAAAAGTACACTACTAGAAAAACATCATTTTGTGTTGGATCTTGCGACCGATATTTTGTGATAATCAGTCACAAAAGCAGGTTTCTGATCAACTTTGCTTCGGACATACATCGATGGCAAATACCCTGGTTGCAAATTTTGCTACCAGTTTTGCCACCGAAACCGTTTGTGCCCAATTTTGCAATGAATGTGTAGAGTCGCAAACCTTGTTGACGTGGAGTCTATGTGGGGCGCTTTGCGACCGATATATTTGGTTGCCTTAGCGGTCGCAAACGTGTGCTGATGTGTAACCAACGTGGCAAAGTATGTGACCGATGATGTCAGTCGTAGCATGGTTGCAAATGTTTGTTGACGTGGAGCCTAGGTGGCTACTTTTGCGACCGACACATCAGTCGCAAAAGCGGTAAGATTTTAAAAGTTTTATGCCCACTTAATCTGTTGCAAAATATCTAATTGGAAAATTTTTGTACCGATAAGTCGGGTACAAGGTTTTACCAGGTTTGCAACCACCCACTTTGTCGCAAAATTGGTGTAGGCGATACAAATATTTTGCGACGGACGATTGTTGTCGCAAAATATTTTTTATTCTTTTGTGACGGATTGTGTTTGTTGCAAAGGTTTGATTATTTTTTATTTTGTGATGAACTCGGTTGGTCACAAACTTTTATTTTCTTTTGACACCTTGTTGGTTACAATTTCATTCGAAATTTTATCCACAGTATGTAGTGCAATATTTTGTGCAGTTCAAAAACACCATCGATTCTATATTTAAATTCAATTAAAAATAATCAAATACCAATGCAAAATGAACTTCCAATATCAATAAATATTCATCACATTTCGAGTCAAAATTCCAATAGCCAAAATACAAAAGCAATATATGTCAACAAACAACTAGAACGTAAAAGTATTTCGAAACCCTAACATTCCACTACCAAATATATGGAAATAATTATCAACATCCGACAACTAAAATATATAAGTATTTCTACCACAAATATTCATCACCTAACTACCATTTCTATCATCACCACGTTCACCACCATTGCTGCCATCATTCCCATTGGTACAAGTTTCATGAGAAGCTGTAGAAGATGAATGCACAATGGGAGGACATACCTGTGTAGGCAGCATTGATGGAGAAGGCATAAAAGGATAACCGAGTGGAGGCACCGGGAAGTACGCAACATGGCTGCTAGTACCTTGAGAGAATAGATTAAGCTGTGACATGCTTAACATCACTTGAAGTGATTGCACCATGGATTTTAAATATATTTACAAAGAGAAAAACGTTATCTATTGTTTTACAATATATAAAAAAATTTACATAAAGATATTATACATATATAAATAACTTATCAAACTCACCTCAACATCAGTGCGCATCTGAAGTCATCACCCAAAAGTTCCTTTTAGGTTTGATAGTACTCCTTCTTATCCAAAAATGCATTATACAAAGTAATAATTTTATTAATAAATCAACTATGTATTATATATACTTACTAATTACATGACATATTAAGAAAGCACTTACATAAGTATTCTTTGCTAATTCATTCATCCAAACTGTCTCTCCAGACTCGTTCGTTTCTGAATGTAATTACTTAAACGCCAAAGCAAGGGGTGGGGGATCGCCACCACATTTTTTCGTCTACATTTGTTACACTAATTAGTAAATAGAAATATTTTAAATTAAACTGAATGAATATAATATAATTACCATGCGATCTATATGGGTTAGGTGGGAAATGCAACCTCCTCTATGAACGGGGAAGCCCTGTCAATCTTTGTCCGAGGCTCGAATCTGCTTATTTTGAGTTGATTTTCTTTTGTATCCATCTGAGTTCCAAATAACCCACAAACAATCCCAAATATCATCAGCAATCCAGATAGGCCTTTTGTCTGTCGCTCGATATCGTTGCAGTTTGTTTTTCAATATCTGTGAACCCTTGCTCTTGAAGTTCTTTCTTATCTCTCTCCTGTTGTGCTCGGTAAACGAAAAATTGTTTATGATTGTCTTTTTACTGTTGAAGCTACTCTTCTCTATATATATGCAATATTGGAATTTCATTTAACATGAATTTAGTTTAGAGTACGCACACATGACTTCTTCTAACTATTTTTCTAGTGGTATGAGGTTGAAAAACAAAAAGGATGGAAGCAAAAAAAGAAAAATAAAATTAGTGTGGCTCGAAAGCGAGCATTATGATAGTGGCTGTGAATTACAATCGTGCTAGATTGAGGTATTGTTGCCCAACTCATTGGTTCTCTCATTGGTTTCTAACCTATGTAGATGAAGAAAAAGAGGCTTCACACCGTGCCACACGAATGAGTGAGGCCGTAACATCTACTCGCTAAGAAGCTCCACCAAAACATGCTAAAGCCTATGGCACTTAACCCCATATTTCTTGATATTTATTTATTTTGTCATATTGTTAACTCATATTTATGTATTGTGTAATAGGGTTTTGTGAATGTATGATTAGACTTGAATGTTAACAAAAAGCTTCATTTTTGCGTACCTCTTTTGGTACGTTATTGTGATTAATTTAATTGTTGCATAACTTATTTGGTATTTTTATGTAAGTTTTGTTTTCGTTTCACATGGTTGCTACCATAATCCTTTAACCATTGAAAATAATACATACAAAACAAATCCCACGGTTACAGGAACAATATGGAAATATGAAAGATACTGCACGATTGACAACAAACGGGTCATAGACGATCACTTTTAAAATTTTCAATATTAAAATTTTGGCAATGTTGATGGTCAATTACTTTGATTAGAAACCACACATACACCCTCTCTCTAGTTTAGAAATTACATGCAAACCCCTTCTAAGTTTATAAAATTACCAAGGACAAAATAGTCAGTTTACACAAATTTTTGGTTGACGTCATCACTCTTTTCGCCATAACCCTACCGAAGAGGGATGCATTTGCAATTTCAATAGTTTTAAGGGGGTATATGTGTAATTTCGTTAACTTGCAAGGGGTCTAGATATTATTAACCCAATATTTATTATCTCCAATATGCTCCTGCACATGCAGGCAAATTTCTTTCCATATAAAGCCTTATAAGTGAAATTATTCTTCATAAAATGGACAATGGTGAGATTCGAACGCACGACATCTTAGTTAGTCTAGCTCTGATGCCATATCAAATGACCACATTATATAAAATCATCAAATATGTACTATATCCAATAATAAGTATTAATTCTATATGTAGTTATGTATCTATACTATTATATAAAGGGGGATGGCGATTGAATACCTACCTTGGTTTGTCAACAGCTTTGGTCTTTCAGTTCCTTTCCTACTATCTCTCTCTTGTATTTTCTCTCTTCTTCTATTCAACGTTTTTTTTTTCATTTTACTTTCTCAACACATTTTCTTTCTTTTCTCTCATATCACACTATTTAATATTTTTTAGTTCTGATATTCAATTTTTTTCTAATCATATAGTTTTATTTTGTATTAAATAAATTACTTTACGTCTCACTTACTATAAATTTAATAAATACTAATAGAGTATTCATACATAAAATTCAAAATATTTTTGACATTATTTATTAAAATTTAAATATATAATTAAATAATATATATATTTTTATTTTCAACACGCATCGAGAGTGCACAAATAACTAATTGTATATTAAGAAAGAATGACAGGTTATGATGATCGTTGAGGGCTTTGATGCATTTTTCTGTTCACGTGCCTTCATGACTTTGAATACTAGGTCTTCCCATGCCTTCTTGATGACTTTGGAAAATCATGTGCAACATTGATGATAATTGATTGATTTTAATACGCATGACTTTGAGCACTAATTTTTGTTGTCATGACCTATTGACTTCGAATGGGTCTTTACAATACGGGAGATAATTTGTGTGACTATGTTATTAATTCTCAATGCTGATAGTTTAAAAACTAATTTTTACCGTAATCATCCATAGTTGGGAATTTTGAACTTGTCACCATTGAATTTTGAATTCAATTTTTTTTTTCTCTTTCTTTTCCATGAATATGTGTGTGTTTTTTCAATTGACATTTATAGAATGTTTCAAATAATTGTATCAAAAAATAAACACTAATTTATGTCATTATTAAACTTATGAAAATATGACAATGCCAATTTATTTATCGTATTTGTTTTACATAGTTAAAATATTACGAGCTCTGATGGATTTTCTACATAGATATACCCTATAAAAATTTCATTTTATCTCTTTTTTCGGTTACCGAAAACAAGAATTCATTTCACAAACAAGACATTTTGTTCCCAAACCTTTGATACCTTCCCTCTAGTTTAGAAATTACATGCAAACCCCTTCTAAGTTTATAAAATTACAAAGAACAAAATAGTCAGATTACACAAATTTTTGATTGACGTCATCACTCTTTTCGCCATAACCCGACCGAAGAGGGATGCATTTGCAATTTCAATAGTTTTAAGGGGGTATATGTGTAATTTCGTTAACTTGCAAGGGGTCTAGATATTATTAACCCAATATTCATTATCTCCAATATGCTCCTGCACATGCAGGCAAATTTCTTTCCATATCAAGCCTTATACGTGAAATTATTTTTCATAAAATGGACAATGGTGAGATTCGAACGCACGACATCTTAGTTAGTCTAGCTCTGATGCCATATTAAATGACCACATTATATAAAATCATCAAATATTTACTATATCCAATAATAAGTATTAATTCTATATGTAGTTATGTATCTATACTATTATATAAAGGAGGATGGCGATTGAATACCTACCTTGGTTTGTCAACAGCTTTGGTCTTTCAGTTCCTTCCCTACTATCTCTCTCTTGTATTTTCTCTCTTCTTCTTTTCAACGTTTTTTTTTTTCGTTTTACTTTCTCAACAAATTTTCTTTCATTTCTCTCATATCACACTATTTAATATTTTTTAGTTCTCATATTCAATTGTTTTCTAATCATATAGTTTTATTTTGTATTAAATAAATTACTTTACGTCTCACTGACTATAAATTTAATAAATACTAAAAAAGTATTCATACATAAAATTCAAAATATTTTTGATATTATTTATTAAAATTTAAATATATAATTAAATAATATATATATTTTTATTTTCAACACGCATCGAGAGTGCACAAATAACTAATTGTATATAAAGAAAGAATGACAGGTTATGATGACCGTTGAGGGCTTTGATGCATTTTTCTGTTCACGTGCCTTCATGACTTTGAATACTAGGTCTTCCCATGCCTTCTTGATGACTTTGGAAAATCATGTGCAACATTGATGATAATTGATTGATTTTAATACGCATGACTTTGAGCACTAATTTTTGTTGTCATGACCTATTGACTTCGAATGGGTCTTTACAATACGGGAGATAGTTTGTGTGACTATGTTAGTAATTCTCAATGCTTATAGTTTAAAAACTAATTTTTATCGTGATCATCCAAAGGTGGGAATTTTGAACTTGTCACCATTGAATTTTGAATTCAAATTTTCTTTTCTCTTTCTTTTCCATGAATATGTGTGTGTTTTTTCAATTGACATTTATAGAATGTTTCAAATGATTGTATCAAAAAATAAACACTAATTTATGTCATTATTAAACTTATGAAAATATGACAATGCCAATTTATTTATCGTATTTGTTTTGCATAGTTAAAATATTACGAGCTCTGATGGACTTTCTACATAGATATACCCTATAAAAATTTCATTTTATCTCTTTTTTTGGTTACCGAAAACAAGAATTCATTTAACAAACAGGACATTTTGTTCCCAAACCTTTGATACCTTCCCTCTAGTTTAGGAATTACATGCAAACCCCTTCTAAGTTTATGAAATTACCAAGAACAAAATAGTCAGATTACACAAATTTTTGATTGACGTCATCACTCTTTTCGCCATAACCCTACCGAAGAGGGATGCATTTGCAATTTCAATAGTTTTAAGGGGGTATATGTGTAATTTCGTTAACTTGCAAGGGGTCTAGATATTATTAACCCATTATTCATTATCTCCAATATGCTCCTGCACATGCAGGCAAATTTCTTTCCATATCAAGCCTTATACGTGAAATTATTTTTCATAAAATGGACAATGGTGAGATTCGAACGCACGACATCTTAGTTAGTCTAGCTCTGATGCCATATTAAATGACCACATTATATAAAATCATCAAATATTTACTATATCCAATAATAAGTATTAATTCTATATGTAGTTATGTATCTATACTATTATATAAAGGAGGATGGCGATTGAATACCTACCTTGGTTTGTCAACAGCTTTGGTCTTTCAGTTCCTTTCCTACTATCTCTCTCTTGTATTTTCTCTCTTCTTCTTTTCAACGTTTTTTTTTCATTTTACTTTCTCAACACATTCTCTTTCTTTTCTCTCATATCACACTATTTAATATTTTTTACTTCTCATATTCAATTTTTTTCTAATCATATAGTTTTATTTTGTATTAAATAAATTACTTTACGTCTCACTTACTATAAATTTAATAAATACTAAAAAAGTATTCATACATAAAATTCAAAATATTTTTGATATTATTTATTAAAATTTAAATATATAATTAAATAATATATATATATTTTTATTTTCAACACGCATTGAGAGTGCACAAATAACTAATTGTATATAAAGAAAGAATGACAGGTTATGATGATCGTTGAGGGCTTTGATGCATTTTTCTGTTCACGTGCCTTCATGACTTTGAATACTAGGTCTTCCCATGCCTTCTTGATGACTTTGGAAAATCATGTGCAACATTGATGATAACTGATTGATTTTAATACGCATGACTTTGAGCACTAATTTTTGTTGTCATGACCTATTGACTTCGAATGCGTCTTTACAATACGAGAGATAATTTGTGTGACTATGTTATTAATTCTCAATGCTGATAGTTTAAAAACTAATTTTTATCGTGATCATCCAAAGGTGGGAATTTTGAACTTTTCACCATTGAATTTTGAATTCAATTTTTTTTTTCTCTTTCTTTTCCATGAATATGTGTGTGTTTTTTCAATTGACATTTATAGAATGTTTCAAATGATTGTATCAAAAAATAAACACTAATTTATGTCATTATTAAACTTATGAAAATATGACAATGCCAATTTATTTATCGTATTTGTTTTGCATAGTTAAAATATTACGAGCTCTGATGGACTTTCTACATAGATATACCCTATAAAAATTTCATTTTATCTCTTTTTTCGGTTACCGAAAACAAGAATTCATTTCACAAACAGGACATTTTGTTCCCAAACCTTTGATACCTTCCCTCTAGTTTAGAAATTACATGCAAACCCCTTCTAAGTTTATAAAATTACGAAGAACAAAATAGTCAGATTACACAAATTTTTGATTGACGTCATCACTCTTTTCGCCATAACCCTACCGAAGAGGGATGCATTTGCAATTTCAATACTTTCAAGAGGGTATATGTGTAATTTTATTCCAAGAGGATGTTGTTGGTAGTTTCGCTAACTTGCAACGGGTCTAGATATTATTAACCCAATATTTATTATCTCCAATACGCTCCTATACATGCAGGTAAATTTCTTTTCATATCAAGCCTTATACGTGAAATTATTTTTCATAAAATGGACAATGGTGGTTGCACCATAATATGTGTTTTAACTTAGAGAACTTATAATTATCTGAATTTATTTAATTAATTAACATATAAAATTAAAATTAGTAAATTAAAGTAACAAATAAATAAGAATAATAAAATAACAAAACTATCAAGGAAATTGCAATTGGCATAGTGGTTGCACTTCATTGAACTATACCCAAGGTCGGGGGTTCGAATCCTGTCTGGAGCTAAAAGAGAGCAACGCGCGTCCCATGACAGCGGAGGTCAAGGGTTCAAATCTGGCTAGAGTAAAAATGAAGTTAAAATACATAGTGATTGCACTTCATTGAACTATACCCAAAGTCGGGGGTTGGAATCCCGCCCGGAGCTAAAAGAGAGCAGCGCGAGTCCCATGACAGCGGAGGTCAAGGGTTCAAATCCGGCTAGAGTAAAAATGAAGTTGAAATACATTTTTTGTAAGGAAAAATCAATTCGTCACATAAAACATATGTGATGAAACAAAAAATTCCTCACAATAACCTTATGCGAGGGCCTTTTCATAAGGAACCTGTGACAAGTTTTTTTTTGTCACAAAATTTTTTTGTGATGAAATTTTGAATTTTGTGATAAATATTTGCATCACAATAAATCATTTTTTTTTTTGTAGTGAGATCATCATAGCAACGATTGGCATCGTGCATTCATCTTTGGGTGATACCAAATTTAAATCTCTAAAATCTATGAAAATTCGAAGTTTGCCATTCTTTTTTATGACTGGCACAACATTGGCCACCCATTTGGGGTATCTGGCTTTTTCGATGAAGTCTGTCTTTGGCAACCTCTAAATTCCTTCTTTAATTAGAATACAGACTTCTTTGAACATCCTTTAAAGAGGCTATTTTTGTGGCTTAAAATCCAGCAAGATCAACCAAGTTCCTGCTCAAATCAGGCATCTCATTATAGTTCCATGCAAAACCGTCTTTGTATTGTTTTAGTAAAGTGACCATGACCTTTTTGTTTTCGAGGTTTAGCAAAGTGCTAATGTATGTTGGCCTATGGTCGTTTGTAGCGCCGAGCTGCACTTTGATGATAGGATCTTGAACTTGGATTCTGACGTCATCTCATCCGTAGAACTGAGATCCTCATCATGCTTGTAAATGACATCCACATTATAGTTGTAATAATCAGACTAGTCCCTAGCCAATAAGGCCAATGGCTCATTTATTATCTTCAATCCCATAGTATTCGGATATATTACAACTTCATCAATATCTACCTTATTCATCACAAATATTTTGGGAAATAGAAAGTGTCCTCTTATTGATATTGCAAGGCATGCTAACTTCTTTGGACATCATAGCTTCTTCTGGACTAGCTAGAGCCATAGACGAGGTGGCATAAATTGGACGGACTTATTTGTCCTATCTGAGCCTCTTCAAAATTGACATGAGCCATGAACGACCTTTATTCTGCCTTTACTACCTTTGGTTCTGTTTTGCCATCTCCCAAAAAGATCAAGAGCTGATTCAACATTTGACTACGAAAGAATGTTTATAAAATCCAACTATTTGCTTTATAAATATAAGGAACACATAGGTTAGAAATAATCATATTCTTGTGCGATCAGTTAGATTAATTACTAAGGACTTTTTAACTAACACAACTCTTGTATGCAATGGGCCAAGGGATCCACATGTGATCGCAAAAGTAGACACATAGCATTCTTTGGTACATTTGTTTTACTTTTGAAAGATGACTACAAATATTTTTGTGAGTTAGATCATGGGAAGATAAAATCTCAAAACCTAAGATTGTTTGAATAATTATTTGAAAGGATTCGATTGATGAAACCTAGGCCATAGTTTTTACTAGTTTTTTTTGTTTCTCTTTATTTATTTGCTTGTATTTTTTTTACATGTTTAATTTTTCATCAAAGATTCGAACTCTAAATAGTAAAGAATTCACAAAGTCAATACTTGATAATCCTGTTCCTGATGGGAACGATACTCTACTCACTTCTTTATTACTTGGGCGACTAGTACACTTGCGAAAAAATCAAAACAATGTTGATAGAATGCACATGGTAGAATGAATCTAGTCCATTTTTGACAATGCATTGTTGGAAGTGTTCGTGTTTATCACAAAGAATACGAATGTAACAATCTTGCTTCAAATGGCTACTTTGATAGGAAAAATCCCCATGATGTCAACCTCTCTACCTGTGAAGTTGCTGATTACTATGTTTATTTTTAGGAGATCAACCATCTGCTTTCTGATACGTTCCATGGTTTGGAAATGCATGATGTTCACATTAGCTCCATTGTCAACTAACATTTTACCTTCAGGTTCGCCATACTTAGCAGTAGTTTTTAGAACAAAACCTTGATCTCTTCAATTGTGTTACTCTTTTGCATTACCTTTTTAGAATCACCTCCAACAAAGAGGCTACAGGTTAACTACCCTCCCATACTTTCTTGCTAGAACCTATTTCATCACAACAATCGTCATTAGCCATAAAACCAGGAGGAAGTGCCCATACCATGTTGCTCTCCATATGGATGGTGTTGTCGTTGATTGAGTTTTTATCTGAAAGCTTGCTTATTACTTCTATTGGTAACTCCTTATCTCTCTAATTCAGTTCTTCCATCTTTTTGATCCATTTCTCCAAAGGATCCTATTCTTCATTATCCTTCACATCATTTGCAACATCATTTTTTGATTTATTTGCTTATCGAGATAATCAAAATGATTGCCCTTTTCTTTAGCTGGATATCGATCGAAATGACTTTTTTACTTTTTGAATTGATTGACATCACAGGCTTTCCTTTGGTAGGTTTGGTTGTTTTTTTTTTCCTTAGTTGCTCAACTTCTTTATGCTGCTCAAGTATCTTCAATATTGCGTATGACTCATTTCATTAGGGCCTTTTCAGTTAAGAAATTTGGGATGACTTGTTTAAGTCTTAACATCACTTTGGGGCTAGCGGTGGCCTGACGAACCTAAAATGAATCAGTTCTCGAACTAGCTCATATCTTCGAGATGGGCAAAAGAGTGCCCTCCTCTTGTCTTTTTCTTCTCTTGGACTTCATTCCCTTTTACTTTTCTTCCATACATGCCTCGATGATTCACCATTAATACAATGCACCATGAGTGTATGAGGAGGGGGATATGGCACTATAGGCAACAATGGAACAATATAAAACCCAGCCATGGGATTGGTCTAAGAATAAGAAGGGCTCATTGTTCCTCTCGGACAGGACCATTTCATTGTCGCCATTTCAAAATGGCACCTTGCACAGAGTCCTAGTTGTAACTCTAGTGGTATCGCTATATGTTCATTTTGTTGGTCTTTCTTTTCAATTGCTCCATCTTGCACATTGACCAGGCTTACGCCTGATGCCTAAAATGGCTCCTTGTCAATCCATTTGCTTTTTGTTCATCCGCTCAGGTAAGAAGCATAATGTGTTTCCGGATCAACTACTTGAAAACCAAACACTCATTAATATTGTGAGTCCAAGCATTGCGAAACTTGCAATAAAACCCACCATCCAGCTCTTTGGTCGTTGGCATTTTAGGATCACTAGGAATTTTAATTTTCACCAGCCAATAGCTGGTTAAAAATAGCCTCAGTTTATGATACATCGAAAGCATAAGCCTTTCCGTATCATAATAGATTTCCAGCTTGTGTAGCATGCAAGGAGGCACTTGGTTGTATTGTACTAAGGCTAGACAAATAATATTCTTTTGCAAACGACTTGGGATCAACCCACTCCATTCTATCATTGACTCTATTTGACAGTAGCTTGGTCATCTTGTATTTTGGCTAGGCCTACTTGATAGTGAGTGGCCTTACCATGGTTACCCCTACAGTTCTCTTCCCTTAACTTCTCACATTCAGTTACATGTTTGATTAGGTCAAAATAGAGGCAAATCTTTAGCCAAACATTTTTTTTCAATTCAAGATGCATACCCCCTATGACCAAGCTAATGTAACTCTCTTCTGGCACGATTACTGGACAAAAGTGCATAGTCCAGACAAATCTACATGAACTCCTCAACTGACTGCCCAAGCATTTGCCCCATATTGGTTAATTTCGACATTGACAACTCAGGAGGTAGTCAATTGAAATGACTATGGAGTAGACTTTTTATGGTTGGGGGTACTATGGTAATTTAGTAAACTTGCAAGGGGTCTAGATGATTAACCACATATTTATTATCTCCACCATGGCCTTGAACATGTAGACGAACTTCTTTTCTTATCAAGCATTATACGTGAAATTCTTTTCATGAATAGGTGATAGTGAGATTTGAACACATGACCTCTTGTTTGGCCTATATCTAATACCATGTTGTTTGCATAAATTTTAGCACTTCTTGCCTCGGCGTGAGTTAATCAAAGTTTTTTGATAGTTACACTGGCATGGTTACTCAGAGTTCGAAGTCTCTAAGTTCGATAAGAAAACAGTGGAGTCGAAGTGAGTTTTGTGCGTTTAGTGCGGACGTGCCAGTGTACAAGAACACACAAGTTGAAGCCTTGATGATTCAAAATAAAAATGTTTTGTGCCTAAGACTTCTATTTGTAAAACGGCGGAGTCGGAGTAGACAAACACTATCCCTAAGGTTGTACTTGCCTACAACTTAATATAGGACTTAACAATTCAATACTTTAAGATTCGAAAAGGGTCTAAAAAATTGAAACAAAAAAGTGCATTGAGAGACGATGGCTACTTGCCACTGGACTTTACAAAATTTAGCTATAGACACGTGCATTGATGACATGGGTCATATCTATGACTAAAGTGCATTGAGAGATTATTGGAGACTCTAACTACAAATCAGCGACATTGATGACTCAATACGATGGTTACGTGTGAATGCATTGAAACACTACTCAATCCGACGAGCATTGATGACTCTAGCTACACTTAGTCAAGCATGCTCTTGATATGAATGCAGGATACATTTCTACATGAAGAATTACACTTAACTCTAGGTCGAAACTCCATGTAAACTTCCTCTTCTAAATCACCATTAAGGAAAGCATTTTTCACATCAAATTGTTATAGAGGCCACCCTTTTTTAGCTGTGATGGATATGAGAATATGAGTCATATTGAGCTTCGCTATCGGTGCAAACATCACTTGGTAATTGACCCCATACTTTTTCGTATACCCTTTAGCTACTAACCTTACCTTGTACCTTTCAATATTTCCGTCCGCATTGAGTTTCACTATGAAGACCCACCTACATCCGATTATCTTCCATTTTTAGATAATGGAGCAAATTCCTACATAGAATTCTTTTGCAAACCTTCAATTTCTTCATTCAACACCTTTTTCCACTTCGGATTTGACAACACATCATGCACATTACTAGGAATAGATATATTGGATAATTGATTAGCAGTGAGTGCATATGATTCAGACAATATGTGGGTGGACACATAATTTCTAATTATGTATCTAATATTGACTTTAAGGTCAAGTTCATATTGTTTCTTCGAGACACCCCTAGTTGATTTTTGTGGATATACACAAGCGTCATTTTCTAAAAGGACAGGTTGTTCAAAAAAACTATTAGCTATGTGATTTGAGATTACCTAAGGAAGATTATTTGGACATTTTGGGTTGATTCTCAATTTATGGTGCAGACATGAGCAATCCTTCAACTATCTACAATTCTAATTTATTCTCAATTGACTGGATATTTTTAGGAAGAGTGAACAACTCACTTTCTTCTTCAAGAAATTGACACGTTTCCTAAGATTATCATTCATTTTCTCTTGCTCCAAAAACTCAATTCCCATATCTTGTGTTGTATTCTCAATAGAGCCCTCCCCTGATGAGAAGATCTAGAAACTCCCCCGAAATTATAAGGTTCTAATTTATGAAAAGAGGCATCTAAGGTCACATGTAACTTTCAAGTGTAAGGATCATAACACCTATATCCTTTTTGAAAATTAGAGTAGCCAAGAAATACTCATTTTTTTGTACATGGATCAAGTTTATTTCGTAAAATTTTGAAAATATGAACATATACGCCACACCAAAAAACACATGGTTCAAGATTCGGGAGATGAGGAACTAAGAGTAAGGATTCCATCTTTTGCTATGTAGTTTGAAATCTATCACTAAAAAAGGTATCCGCTTAGTTAGACATGCAACATATTTCACGGCTTCTCCCCAATAGAACCGAGGCATGTTCATGCCAAAGAGAGAAGCACAAACTATCTCCATTAATTGTTTATTCTTTCTTTCTACCAATCTATTTTGTTGCGGCATATAAGGACAAGTGGTTTGATCACAAATCCCATGTTGGCTTAGAGGCTTGCCAAGGGTTGCACCAACAAACTCAGTACCATTATGAAATTGCTAGACACAAATTTGTTTTCCATATTGAGAGCCCACCATCTTATGAAATTTTTGAAAAGCCATACTCACATTACTTTTTCTACGCAACGAAGATATCAAGTCATACGAGTGCACTTATCAATAAAATTAACGAAGTAACGAGCTTTAGGTAAGGAGGGAACTTCTACAGGACCGCAAACCTCAGAGTGTGTAACCCCATAAGGTTTTGAACTTTTTTTCAAACTTGGTGAATAAGCGATACAATGGATGTTGGCCAATTCACAAATATCTCAATGAAAATCTACATCATTAAAAGCTAAAAACAAATGTAACTGTAATTTTTCTAATAACCAAATAAAATTTGATCCAGTCTTCAATCCCATAACGAAATAGTCTCTCGAGCTCTATCCTCACTACTCGTTTGATGTGCTGACTGAACTTTCGGCCCCCTTTTTTTATTAGATCAAATTAATAAAATTTGTCCCATTTAACTCCATACCAAGAATCTTTCGAGTTAGAATGTCATAAAAAACATATAAAATCAAGGCCAAGAGGTTACTGTGCAAGCAAGGGCAGATGTGACTTGGTTAATAGATAAAATACCACTATTGATAATAGAGATCACGAACTAGGAAGAATGATGAACTGATTGTAACTGACTAGAGTCACTAATCATGTTATTGGATGCACCAGTATCAATGATCTAAGTATTATTTTTTGAAGTTACAGAAAAAACATTTGTCTTACCAACAATATACGAGTGAGCAAAATTAGTTGTAGGTTGTGATTCATTTTCCAAAGTTGTCATGGATTCGTCAACAGACGCCACCATAGCTTTCCCTGTAATTTTCTTCCTTGGTCTTTTTGTGAAGTCCTACCACTGAAGGTAACCAATGATTTCATAACATCGTTGTTTCGAGTGACCTTTTCGCCACATTTAGTACATACCAAGTTGTTAGGCTTTTCATTTGATTGATTATTTTGACTCTTCGACACACCTAAGGATGTTCCTGATGGGTGTCGAATCTACCAAAAATAATTCCTACTCTTCTAAACACAACATTAAATTGTATATAAGGTAAGTAGGGTTGATTCCATATGGAATAACTTATTGACTAATTTCTAAAATAACCAAGCATAAAAAGAAAGTAAAAAAGGGGGGTATTGGATAAAAAGCTCATAAAATAAAATAAAAGCAAGGAGCAATTCGAAAACAAATGTATATGAATGAAAACTCAGTCAAGGGTAATTCTTTGCTCGACGTTTTCATGGATTGATCATCGATTCAAAGATAGCCTTTAAATTCATGCAATAGATTAGTTATAATCTTCAGAGAACTCGTCGAATCTGATCTTTCATTAATAATAGATTAAACATGCAAACGCAATGATTAATCTCTAATTAATAGATAATCCTAGTCAAACGATAGGATTTAACTCGTTAACAGCATTAAAAACTAGAAAGACCCAATCCTAGCCAACGAACCTACAAACGTGGTTCTTCAAACTAGATTGTGTATTTTTTGTAGTAAAATTCAAAAGTTTTGACCCAATCAAATTATACTACTTTCCACTTATATTGGTTCAATCAAACAATTATGGATTCGATTTTACCAACTGGAATTATGAAATTTAATTGATTGAGTAATAGGCCCTAATTGCACAACTAACAAAATGACATTAAGCGATGGAGTTTTTCCGAAAAAGTACAAAAAATACACAAATATTATCTAAAAGTAAAAGACAAGCATATCAATTAGATCTTACAATCCCTTAACAAAACGTTGGCTTGAATTATTGCTTGGCTAAATAAAGTAGTTTAGCCACACATGACTATAAATTCAATTTCAAACAAAAATATAAAAACTGAACATTTCAAACTAAAAATAATATGACTAGAATCAAGAGTATCTAGATAAGGTCTTAGAACAAGTATATATAGCATCCTAACCATCAATCTAATTTCTATCAGGACTAGGAAATTCTTTGGAAAAGTGCAAAAAATCGTATTCAAGAAGCGATTTTGTTTCCAAATAGAACTCTTGCCTTAACTAGGCGTTTGACTTTTATTCCCGTGTAAGAAACACTAGCTATAAGGTATGATCACACCTTACGCAATTAATTTTGAGCTTCTTTTCATCAATTTTTACCTACGACAAGTAAGAAATTAATTTGGTGAAATTCTAACCAATTTAAAACCCAAATTTAATCAAAATAAGTGTAAATGTGGCCTAAAATTTGGTAAAAATGACATTTTATCATTCCGTGAGGAGTTTGGTTGGTGAGCATATCGGCACTTCCAGACACTAGCCGAGGGCCTCCTATTGCGTGTATTTGTTGGTACTCTCTCCTGACATATGCATATGTACTCTCCAAGTCAAGTTTTCAATCAATTTATAAGATCTCTCCACGGACTTGATCAAATTCCATTCAGAAAAATATGAACTCAAAGCCTTGCCATCGCAGAATGCAACTGAACTACTCCTTCAACTGTTTTTTCTTTAGAGATAGTCCTACAATCAATTTCCTGAAAAATAGCCACAAGTTCATTATAGTACGTTGGTAATGGTCGTCGATTTTCACAGGAAGAGAAAGATCTCTGGTTCAATTCAAAAAGACATGCCTCATCTAATCCATCATAGAAGGTTTTTGATACATCCTCCCATATCTCCTTAGCGATGGAAAGACAAATAAATCATTGCATTAGCGACGGCCTCTTCGAGTCAATAAGCTAGCTTTTTAATTTTTGATTTTCAGTAATCCATGTCCCAAAATTGGGATCATGGGTTCTGGTTTCTTTGTTTTTCCAGTGAGATACCCTACTTTGTTGCAGGCACCAAGATGTATCTCCATGAATTGAGACCATGGAGGGCAATTATTTTCACCTAGTATGATATTAGTAGGAAATGCGAAATTATCTTGATGTATAACAATTGATGGTGTTGGGTTGTTTGTTATGGTTGGAACAATGAAACCGGAATTTGCCATTTATTCCAAAAAGGGCTAAAGAAATTTTGGTGTTGGTTTTGGATATGGGTTCGGGAACACAAAATTCAATTCGTATCAAACAATTTGACCAAGAATCGAACTGCTCTAGTACCATGTAAAACAATGGTGTTTCGGAATAATTCAAGGGTGTCTTATTCCTTCTCCAATGAGGTATAAATAGATACAATTATATTGTGAATAAAAGGAAAAAAAGACAAAATTAAAAGTAATAGTTTAATACTATCCTAAAGAGAAACAAAATATTCTATGAATAAAAAACAATCATATTCTAAAAGAAACTAAATATTTTGTGTAAATACAAAAGATTGGACAACTAAACAAATCCCTATGAATATTTACAAAATCTATATATACCATATAAAGATGTTTTTTTTTTTTTTTTTGCCACTGGGGTTGTAGCCCAGTGGTGGGGGTTCGAACCGGCACCAATGAGGTCCTGAGTTCGAATCCTCTTGTCTTCTCCCCCTTTCCCTTTGAGTGAGTGTGTGCGTGTGTGTGGGGGTGTCTTTCCGGTTGACATCTATAGGGTGTCCCGAGTTGATTGTAATAAAAAAAAAAAATAAAAAAAATATATATATATAAAGATGTTTTTACCAACAATGACAAATCCCATTTCCAACACTTATATGTCGGACTTCATATTGATTTTTTTTTCTTTCTTCAATTTTCTTTTTTCTGTTGAAAAGAGTGAAGAATAGAAAACAAGTTAGCAAGACAAATAACACTATAAGAAAGTATCTCATTTACTAATGGAAAATTTGTAATAGAGATATTATATCATAAATTTGAGATATTTGCGATGGATTAATGACGGAAATCAATATAAACAGAATTAAAGAAACAATTAATGACAAAGCATTTGCCAATAATATAAATGAAATCCATCATAAAAACTAAGTTTATAATATAGCGTTTGTCATTAATTATGCTTTTTTTTTTTTTTTGGTCAAAATTCACCGTGATTACTATTCAAAATTCAATAGATTTCTCAATATATAGATCGATGTTGTGTATACTACTTTTCAAGTAACAATATTTACAAGTATAAGCCCGAGGTTATAATTATATATAGATGGGAAAGTTTGTTCCTTTAAATTTATATATATAGTTAGATGTCAAATATATATATACATATGTATATATATATGTTGTAAAAAATTTAAGGTTACGTTATGTAAGATTGATATAAATATCCTTAATAAGGAGAAGTTTTCAACCTCGTTTCCAGAAGTTAAAAATTCTTGTATGAGTTATTGTACAAATTGTCTTAATGAAAAAAAAAAATGTACCAAGCAGAAATTAATTTGGTGATACCCCTTAAGGCGTATTTGCAGTCATAACAGAAAAGTATCATTTCTTTTTGTGCATTTGTTGAAAAAAAAAACGAACAAACAATGAGCATTTTGTTTTCAAATCCTTGTTGAAAAAAAAAAAAATAAGTTAAGAGTTATAAACAACTTTCAGACTACTTTTTTCATTGTTTAGTTAATTTTTTAATATTCAACTGCTACTTTTTATTTTTTCTTTCCAAACACTACCCACTTTAATTACTGTTGAAAGAAATGCATTCTTGTGATGGCCAATATTAGTCTTCTTTTATCGCATTACGTGTTGCAAAATTTACTTGAGCTTCTGGTGATTCTGATTATATCAATATCAAGTTTATATAGTGACTTTACAACCTAAATAATATAATATTCTTTGTTCTTTACTTGTAATTTTTTGTTCTTAATCAGAAACTTCGTAGGAGTGCTCCTGATACTTCATTAAAAAAGTTGATATTTCTAATCTCAAAAAAGGAGATACTTTGTATAGTTTTCAAAAATTACGAAAATAAAATACAAAAAATTTTATGAATATCAAAAAAATAAAAAATAAAAATCAAGAAGTTCAATAAATAAGTATTGCTTAGTATAGGCACTCAATAATATTGTTTCTTTATATATTTATTCGATCGTTCGTGTAGATATTTTATTTTCATTGGCTTGAAATAATATTCAATAATTTATGAATCATGAACAATTTTAGTTACATCAAGGGGTGATCGCGGTTTGATTTAAATTTTTAGACATATTTTTAACATAATTTCTATATGTGATTTTTTTCAAAATATATTACAAATTGTGATTTTCAAAAGTAAAATCGAAGGTACGGCTTACAACGGTTTGAGCAGTTTGGCAGCTCTAAACAATAAAACAAATAATTAGACAAAAAATAAATCTTTTATTATTAGCAAAATATTTGAATTAGTATTAAAAAATCAAAGCAAGACAATAAATTTTTTAAATAATAAGTATAAATACGAAATTTATGGGGACCATAAAAATAATAGATGTAATGTGACTATGCGTACTTGAATCAATGTTGAAAAATGATATTGACCAACTACACAACTTTCTTAAGATTTTAGCATAATATAACATACTAAACACTTAGTCAATGCATAATTTAATATTGGATGGTTAGATTTATTTGAAATATTGAATTATTAAACTAATCATTAATGAAATTTGGAACAATTTAAAAAGTGATTAGTAAATCTATATATCTTATATTTCAAAGAGTTTGAGCTAAATAAATGGATAAATTCAGACATATATAATTAATATATAAGGGCAGTTCGGTTCAGGGTGCTTTGATAAGAAAATTAGAAATTGAATCGTGCTTGCAGTGCGATTTCGAACATAGTTATTGAACTGCAATTTTCTAAGAAAATTATAAGAATAGTGTGATTTGATGTGATGCTCAAGCGGTTTTTAAAAATTTATACTCACCCCTTGTGACTATCGCATATTATATTAATCATATTCTTTTCATATAATCATTGCTATTAAAAGAAACTTATTGCCCATATCAAGCTTTATTAGACAATGTATTAATTAAAAATTAAGGTACTATAACAACAGAGATCAAGTTCAAAACGTATTTGAATTACTGTAAATGCCACTTTCCAACAGTGGCGTTTGCCGAGACGCCTACCGTCCTCGCGTTTTTTCAAAGTTCTAACATATTTACCTGTTGTAAAAGTATTAAATCTATAACTGGTATTGCTTGAGCCTATATTTTTCCACATTCCAACAAATGCACTAGTGATTAGGAAATAAGAATTAGTTGAGTTGTGCTACCGCGTCAGTATGTTAATTTTTTGATTCCTTTAATATAAGAGAGGATTGCATTTTTTGTCCCATAAGTTAGCCTATTTTTACTTTTGGTACCATTTTTTTTTAACATCACAGACATTGCATCCTGTAAGTCTCTCCTTTTTTTTGTTTTTTTGTTTGTTGGCACTTTGGATCGCAAAAAGAAGATTTCCGTTAAATTAGTGCTACTGTCCTGGCCTCAATTTAGCAGGCTTTTCTAACGGCATTACCAAAACTGATTAAAAATTTAAACCATTAGAAATACATGTTGATGAGTTGAGTGATGAAATAGAGAATGAAAAAATGACAAAAATACAACCCCGAGTGGTGGGAGTTCGAAACAGGCACTATTGAGGCCCTGGGTTCGAAGCATTTTGTCTGTGTGGTATTCTGATTGATATTGATAGGGTGTTGAGTTGATTGTATCAAAAAAAAAACAAACGTAAAATACTCTTTTATATCTAAGAGTGATTATACCTTTAAATAACTAACAACATTCTAACCTCTTAATCGCAATTTCCTCTCTTTTCCGTATGAAATTCCTAAAAACCTTAGCTTTACTATTTGTTTTTCGTATATTGATTAATTTTCATAGAAATTGTCAGAGCTACTCTAGAATGAGTTATTAACTTTGACAAAAGGTTGGAAAATTTTGCGACAATCAACATCTTGACTTGGTGGGTTGGTGCTCTCTGTTTGTGTCTATTTGTTTTCTAATATACTTCCAAAGACCTTGACTAGAGACTAAACTAAGAATGAGTTTAAATTCTACTAAACCAGTAATTCACCAATAATGGCCAAAGAAGCATTTTCGTGTAGAGATTACTAATTTTCCATAGAACTTTTTTAGCACTGTTGAATGAATAATACTAAAACACACTCTTGAAAAAGGTTGGAGTATCAGTATCATGACTTAGTACAGTCATTTGTCCACTATATATACTTCCAAAGACCTTGACTGGAGACTAAACTAAGAATGAGTTTAAGTTCCACTAAACCAATAATTCACCAATAATGGCCAAAGAAGCACTTTCGTGTAGAGATTATTAATTTTCCATATAACTTTTTTAGCACTCTTGAATGAATAATACTAAAACACACTCTTGAAAAAGGTTGGAGTATCTGTATCATGACTTTGTATAGTCATTTGTCCACTATACATACTTCCAAAGGTCTTGACTAGGGAGTCAATCGAACCACGCTAGACGGCCTCAATAATGTCCAAAATCATGAGATTTATGTAATGCTTTATATTTTTTATCTTTGAAATAGTCAAGCTTGTGTCCTGGTGGCCGCTAATAATTTTCCAGTTAACAACTTACGACATTTTTCAAACTAAATGGATATGCATTTCCATATAATCATTCCCAGAGAAAAACCTGTAGATACTGATCATTAGTCGTATAGATGATGCCAAAATTTTACTTTATAATATCATAAGTCGTATATATGATGTAAAATTTTACTTCATAATATCATCCCATTCATTAATTCGTATCCGATCCTTTACGATATCACTTGAGAGGAGATGCTGAAAACAAAAAAACAGTACGATATGAACATATGTAAGCTAAAGCAAAATCACCCCCGAGCTGCCCGGTTTAAAGAATAATTATCCAATTATCATTTACAATATTGTTGATTGGACATCCACATAGTGATGAAGAAAGGGTAAGGCAGAGAGGGTCACATAGTTATCCCGAAATGAGACCATAGAAATTCTTCATTGCTATGAAATTTTCGGTTTGAGCCAAACAACAGCACCATATATTCACTAAAATCAGTTAAAAGCCCTTTCTCAAAACACGAACGAAATATATATTTGGTCTTTTACACATTCAGAGAAATTCTTGGAGCTATTCGAGAATGAACTATTAACTATTTAACTTTGACAAAAAGTTTGAAAGTCTTCGATTACCAACATCTTGACTTGTTGGTATCTATTAATTTTTCAATATACTTCCAAAGACCTTGATTGGAGATTCTACTAACTAAGAATGAGCTTAAATTCTATCAACCAATAATTCACCAATAACGGCCAAAGAAACATTTTCATAGAGAATATTTTCTACAGATTTTTTTTGGCGGTACTCTTGGACAAATAATACTAAAACACTTCCCAACATCAACAAGAAGTTAAAAGAGGTTGGACTATCAACATCAACAAATATTAAATTTTTAATTTTCAGAAAAATTTCGACAAAAAATTCCGTTGAAAATTTTAACAAATAGATATTAATTTTTCAAATTTTCAGCAAAATTTGAGCGGAATATTTACTTATTTTCTATTTTTTAGCATTCCAAAAATTAAAAATATTAAAATTTTAATTTTCAGCAGAATTCATAGTCGCAAATTAAAAAAATTAAAAACTATGAAATTTTCAATTTTTCGAAGGAATTTTCCACCAAAAATTTAAAAAAATAAAAAAATATTAGTTTTTTGAATTTCGGCAAAATTTTCCATCGAAAATTAAAAAAATTAAACAAAATTTCAATAAATAAAAAATCTTAATTGTTTTATGCTACATAAGTCATATTTATATGTAATTGGAGAAATATTTATACTATTATTATTATTATTATTATTATTATTATTATTATTTGAATTGTTGTATGCTACATATATAATATTTGTGTATAAACATATACATATACAACTGGGAAAGCATTTTTATTATTATTCTAATAATTATATTATTATTATTATTATTATTATTATTATTATGGCCCAACATCGAAATGGCCACGGTTTGATTATCAAATTCATTTCCTCCGCCGGCACTCTCTGAATTGGACCATGTAGCTAACATTTTCCCCAACCCTTGGCCAACCAATAGCAATCCTGTACTATTTTTGGCCAGAAATAGCCATATCGTTTGATTAACCATGCCATTTTGCAGCCACTTTGATGGGCTCCACATACTTCTTCGTGGACTTTCATCATGATCTTCATCGCCTCACCCTGTCCGACACACTATAAGAGAACGTCATCATGACTTCGACGATACAACGAGTTATCTCCAAGGACCACGTAGTTAGTGGCCCTCATTTTGATTTGTCGAGGTGCTCCTTGGGAAGGATCGTTCAAATAGCTTAATATCAGTTTTCGCCAATCTTCAGATTGTTTAATAGTGCTTTTTATGGTGCAAATATTGGTTCTTTCAAAATGAGAGGGGTAGGCCTGCCTTGTAATGGTGTAACTGGCGGCCAAACAATCTTTGGGGAATTCTGCTCCAGTGGCTATTCGAGCCAACTCGTTGGCCTCGAAGTTAGACTTCCTAGCCACATGCTGAAATGTTACGTCATCGAATCCCATTAGTAAAGCATTAACCGTGGAGATATACCTGTCAAGGACGGGGTTTTGACACTGAAATGTACCCCGGATTTGCTTAATGACAAGCTGGGAGTCTCCAGTCACGTTGATACTAGACGCTCCTAGCTCTCGTAGTAATTCTAATCCAAGGATCAAGGCTTCGTATTCAGCCTGATTGTTGGTGCATAGGAAATCAAACTGGACTTCCATTCCAATCTTAACTCCTGATGGTGAAGTGATAATTACACCCGCTCTGGATGCTTTGTCCGTTCAAGACCTGTCAAATTGAAGAACCCATAGCTTCAAAAATACTGATAGCATTTTGATTTGCTGAGCCACTTTGTCATTTATTTCGATAATGGGGTGGTCGATGAGAAAATCGGCCAAGGCTTGACCCTTTACAGCTTTCTGTGCAACAAACTGCAGCTGATACTCTATTAAATGGATGGCCCAGCGGCCTATCCAACCACGCACTATCGATCTCGAAAGCATGTATTTGATTACATCAACACTACTGACTACAAGCACTTTGATCGGCAGCAGGTAGTGCCATAGTTTGATGCATGCAAAAATAGGGTTAAACACAACTTTTTGATTGGATGGTATCTTTGTTCTGTGTCACTCAAATGCCTACTTAAGTAGTATACAGCTCATTCGAGACTGTTCTCATCGTCTTGAGCCAAGAAGGCCCCAATGGTCTTGTCGGCTGCTGAAATGTAAAGCTTAAGCGGTTCTCCTTTTCGCAGTGGCATCATCACAGGAAGGGAAGTCAAAGCTTCCTCGATCCTATCGAATGCCTGCCCATGTTCTTCTGACCATTCGAAGTGATCATGGTCTTTTAACTTTAATAAGGGTGAGAAAATCTTGGTCTTACCTACAAGGTTAGAAATGAACCTCCTCAAGTAATTAACCTTTCCCAGAAACTGCTGAAGTTCTTTCTTGGTTCTAGGTGGCTCGGCGGCCAGGATGGCCTTTGCTTTGTTTGCCTCCACCTCGATTCCTTTCTTATGCAATAAAAACCCACGAAAGTGGCATGCGGCCACTCCGAACACGCATTTCAGCGGGTTCAACTTCAACTAGAATTTCCTCATCCTCTCAAAGGCCTTAGCCAAGTGCTCCAAATGCTGAGCAAAACTGGTAGACTTAATGATGAGATCGTCAATGTCGATCTTAACGAAGTCATTCATATAGTCATGAAAAATGCAGTTCATGGCTTGCTGGTATATAGCCCCAGCATTTTTAAAGCCAAACGGCATGACCTTCCATTGAAAGGTACCAATGCCCCCCGGGCATTGGAATGCCAGTTTCAAGATATCCTCTTTTGCTACGAAGATCTAGTTGTATCCTGCATTGCCGTCGACAAGAGTCAGAAACTCATGTCCTGCGACGGCATCTATCATCATGTCAGCCATTGGCATCGTGTACTTATCTTTTGGTGACGCCAAGTTTAAGTCTCTGAAATCTATGCAAATCCTCAATTTGCCATTCTTTTTTACGACTGGCATGACATTGGCTACCCATTCAGGGTATCTGGCCATTTTGATAAAGTCTGCCTTAAGAAGTCTTTGGATTTCTTCTTTGATTAACACACAGACTTCTTCAAACATGCATCGAAAAGGTTGTTTCTGTGGCTTAAACCCAGATAAAATGGGTATACGATGCTCCACCAAGTCCCTACTGAGACCGGACATTTCATCGTAATTCCATGCAAAACAGTCTTTGTATCTTTTACGTATGTCAATCATGGACTCTTTATTTTCAGGGCTTAGTAAAGCACTATTGTATGTGGGCCTATGATCATTTTCATTGCCAAGCTCCACTTCGATGACAGGATCCTGGACCTGGATTCGAAAGTCATCGAGCTTTGCCGAAGCAGCACTCAATTCTTTTAGCATGATCTCTTCTGTCGAAGTGAGATCTTGATCATGTTCATAGATTACATCCGCATTACAACTATAGTAATCAGAAAGGTCTTTGGCCAATAAGGCCAAAGTTTTATTTATTATTATTGATCCGGTGCTATCCGAAATTGTTACAATCTCATCTATATCAACGTTATTCATGATCAATATCTTGAAAAGTAGAAAGCGGCCTTTCTTCGATGTTGCAAGGCCTGCTAACCTCCTTAGTCATTGCTACCTCTAAACTAACTGGCACCACGAATGAAATGGCACAAAGCGAACGGCTATATTTGTCCTGTCCGATAAACCTGTAAGGTCAGACATTATTGGAGTAATATCTAGCTTCTACTACATTCATATTGGCCGCGAATTACCTTTCTTCTAGGTTCACCATCTCTGGCTTACTCTCGCCATCTCCCAAAAATACCAAAACTTGATGTAAGTGTTGCGAATTTTCCGCAAGTGTACGGGTCGCTCAAGTAATAAAGTGAAAGTAAGAGTATCGTTCCCATGAGGAACGGGCTACCAAGCACCAAACTTATAAGTTCTCTATTGTTTAAGATTCGAAAATTGATTGGAATAAGATGAAACAAACAATCAAAGCAAATAATTTAATAAAAACGAACTAGGGCCTAGACATCATCGATTGAATCCCCTCTTGTGACCAATTAAACCCCCATTGATTTTAATTAATACACCTTCCCACTATCCAACTCACAAAAATATTTGTAATCTCCTTTCGAAAGTAAAACAAACGTGCCAAAGAATGCTATGTGTCTACTTTCATGATCACATACGGATCCCTTGACCCATTGCATACAAAAGTTGTGTTAGTTAAAAAGTCCTCGCTAATTAACCTAACCGATCGTACAAGAGCATGATTATTTCTAATCTATGCATTCCTTATGTCTATAACACAAATAGTCAGATTTTATATACACCCTTTCGTAGTCGAATATAAAATCTCAAAGCTTGTAAAGATTGGCCAAAAATTCACAAGTAATAAAAATCTTGAATTATAGATAGAAAGTATGTAAAATTAAAATCAAAGAGGTTCAACAAAAATCACAAGGGTTTAATCAACGACTAGCCTAGAACCCTAAAATTTAATTAGCTAGACATAGCGAAACAAAAACAAAACGAAAACATGATGAAATTAAAAGGAAACATAAACGCAAACTCGGCTTTCGACGATGATCTTGAAGATGGAGGAACTTGGCCTTTGAATTGTCGCCCTTCGTAAGCTTTCGTCCTAAAATTCTCCTTGAAATATCGGCTGAAAAGTCCCCCAAATCATGCACAAGACGGCCCTTAAATAGGTGTAGGGCAGCGGTCATCAGAATCCTACTAAGAAACAACTTTTCTTCTTGGCGAATCATTTCGGGATGGCTTTGGAGACGGGACGGCTACGCGATACGGGACGGTATAACCCGTCCTAATTTGAACCTCAAGGACACTCTCTGGACGTCACGAGACGGCTTCATGAGATGGGACGGGCTAAGCCGTCCTAATTCGAACCTTAAAGACGCTTTCTGGATACATCGGGACGGCTTGGCGAGACGAGACGGCTTTGGCCACCAAAATTCAAACTCTTAGGCTGTTCTCTAGACTCAATGGGATAGCTTCGCCATCTGGACGGCTTAAGCCGTCCTGAATCAAACCATCTTGGCCTTTACTGTTCCATTCGAGACAGTTTCTTGGCTTTGGGACGGCTTAAGCCGTCCCGGCATACAGGTCACGTTTTTTCGCCTTCGCTTCGGCCCCGATTTCCTATAATAAAATCATGAAATTCTTGTGGGTATAAATTGACATCAAAACCTTGAAAAATATTGTGTTTTAGGGGTGCAAATCACTTTAGATGGGTCAGATTAAGGTTTTGTTACATAAAGTGCAAATTTTATCCTAAGAACTTTAAAAACCTTAATAAAAATCCCTGAAAAACACACAATGTTTGCCCAACAAATGTATACTTTCTCAGCTTATCAAACTCCCCCACACTTGAACATTTGCTCGTCCTCGACCAAAGGAAGGTTGAACATTAACGGAGGTTTATTTAAAGATGTAATTATACAACTACGACTGTACCTTGCCACACAACTATCTCACTTATTCCTAACAAGTGCATATTTTGAAACAAGATTTTCTCAAACTTACACTCACTTCATTCAACAACAAACATATGCGTGAAGATCTAATGAAGAATGTCGATAGCAAGTTACGAAGCCAACATAACCAACGTGCAACTTATAAAGCTGAAAAGTCACTTTATACAATAAATTTGTTCTTTCTACCTACGACAAACACGCTAGTAATATAGAGGTTCCAACATGTGCTTGTACAACCAATTTCAAAGGTTCTCAATTTGGTATTTTTTTTTTCACATATAGCTTCTTCTTCTTCTTCTTCTTCTTCTTCTTCTTCTTCTTTTTTTTTTTTTTCACAAGAGCATGTATGCAACCTTTTTATGCGAGGACACACATTTGTGATGCATGCACCCGATTACTCCGTCAACATATAACTCATCTTTTCTCTTCCCCTTTCTTTCTCTATCATACCCCCTGAATAGTAAGAGAACACTAAGAAATTTAGCACGAAATAATCAGGAAGGAAACTGCTCTAATCACTTAAAACGTGTTTCGGACTAGGCATAGAAAGATTACTTTGTACGTGACTCACCCTCTTTATAAGCTAGCAGTGATCAAGCCAAACTTTAATAACCTATTCTCAACACGTGCAAACACAGAGCCTCGCACACGTATGCTCAATCCATAATTCACACAACAAGCGAGATAGTTTCTCATATGCACCTATCACAAACAAGTTTAATAGATGCCGGCAAGGCACTTTTCCAAAATAAAGCTCAAAATTTACACCCTGAAAATTCTACTTCCTATGCTCAAAATCACTTTAGCCATGTAATACATGTTCCAAGACAATGAACCTCTCACACAGGCAATAAATAAAGAAAGTGCAACTCAGAAATCCTAATATCCCCCCCTCCCCACACTTAAGGTGTGTAGTGTCCGCAATGCACAAAAGAGGAAAGAAAAGTAAAGAGACACTTCCCTGATAGAGGGAGTGACGTCCACGAAATCCTGAAATTGAGATATGTTCAATCTGCGACTCAACAAGATGTGCAAAGGAAAGGCGAGCAAGGAAATAAATGCGATAATGAAGTTAGTCATCCCAATATTCGCAGGAAACAAGCATAAAAAGCAAGTGTGTAGCCGAAAGTGCACAAGTGCATAAGAAAAGGAAAACGGGAAAATAGCACAATAGCAACACAAGAAGGATAAAATCATGGAGACAGCGGCGGGGATGCGCGTCGTGGCCGGCGAAGCTCCTCAAGGATAGTGGCCTGCATTTGTTGGAGCTGCGCTAACTGAGCCTCCATGCTGCTAACTCGCTCAACAATCTGGGCGATCTCATTGGCCTGCGCAGGAGCCGGGGGTCGTCTTCGACATCTTCCGGTGGTGTGGTGGGTCTCGGGGTTGGCGCGGGATGAACAGCGACGGGAATCGGAGGTGGTATCCGGTCAACAGCAGGATCTATGCGGAACGGGCGCTCATGGCGAACAAAGACACCCATGCAGTTGAGTGTAGTGAAAGAAATCTCATCCTCACCTTGCAAAATTGGCATACCCCTCGGAATGGCGCGACCAGTGGACTGAATAATCACGGTGATGTACCCGCCGAAATAAATGGAAGCTATGGGACGGTTGGAACGAGACGAGAAGTGCCTAATCACCTTATAGGCTCCATTAATCTCATAGCCCATACACATAGCCCACAAGATAAATAGCTCAGCCTGATTGACATTGCCATCACTATCTTTGCGTCCAAGAAGTCCCTTGCTAAGACAATAATGGATGTACCGCAATGCGAAATTCTTCAAATGTGAAGACTTGGAGGTGTTAGGGTTGTAGGGGATATCAGGCTTCTCTGTGATTACTTGCCATTTTTCTTCTGCGGACACTTCGTCAGGGGGGTCGTAATTACAGCTGCGGGGGAAACCCAACATGCGCCCCAAGTCGGATATAGATAGGGTAAACGAACGGTTGCGCCATGTGAAAGAAAATTGATATGCCCTCTCACGGTTGTGGCGATTGGCGTATTGAAGTTCTAAGGAACATAAGAATTCCTGAACCATCTTCGGGTATGTGGGCTCCTGAATAGTGATGAACGGCTCCCATCCGATCTTTCGCCAATAATACATCACTTTGTCATATTGGCCCAATTGGCGAAGGCATCTCTCACTCATGTATCGTGTTGTTTCGATGACTTGATCAAATGAGTTGAGGTATTTTTCTCGATGAGCCTCGTCTAGAAATCGTAGATCGGGGGGAATACGGGCCTCAAGCTCTTCCCGGGTATAGACGGGTCGTGGCGGGCGGCGTTGTCGTGGTGGATGTCGTGCATCATCTTCTTCCAAGATTTTGCGAGGTGCATCGGCATGTGATGCTCGAATAACCAGCTGTTGTGGTGGCATCTCCCCATCAGAAGCATTGGCCTCTCGACCGCGGTTACGGTGAGTGCGACGGGAAGCGGCATGAGAGGACTCGGGAATGTCGGTGGGCGGTTCTTGGCCTCTTGTGGACTGCCGAGACCGTGATTGTTGATCGTTCCGTGGCATGGGTACCTACAAATTGGAAGTATTATGAACATGGCAAAATAGACTATACATAAGCCAAAGGTGTGTGCCATATGAAGACAAGTAGAGCGCACTATATGTGTATATCATCAAGAATAGAGCTAGTGCGCATGTGAGTATTGCATAATAAATGTAAAGGTGCAAGGTGGCCTATAACGATGGAGTGGGTACGAAAGTTGCAAAATAAAGAATATAGCAAAGGAATGTAGTGGTGCCACAAGCCCCCAAGCCAAAACAACGAGGTTTTCTCCAACGATACACATGCAAATTGGCAAAAGAAAGCATATAGACATTTCATCAAACATGTGGTGTGCAAATATGATGGAGTCTCGTAGATGATAGTGAATGCGCACGGAATTGGCCCAAAATGTGTATACAACGTTTCATACATGCCACAAAAGATTTTCCTCAAAATATGACATCAAATTTGAGCCGAAAATTCATTGAGGCATTTCATCAAACACTTAGTATGCATGTTTGGAACAAGAAACCCAAGTCTCACAATGCCCTAAAATTTTCCCCATTTCTAGATGGAATTCCAAGTATAAGAAGACAAATTAACCAAGAAACTCAAAAAAATCTCAAGCATTGTCCGAATTTTCCAAGTTGACTTGGGAAACCCAATTTGGGAGAGAAAGAGAAATGAAGAAGAAGACATACCTTTTTGGGCGCGTGAGAAAGGGTGGATTGCATGGGTGAGGGAGGTGAGTGCGTGGTGGTGCTCGGTGTCGCCGGTGGTGGTGCAAAGTGGTGGTGAAGTTGGGGGAGGGGCGGCAAAGGGGACGATTTTTGGGGTGGAGGACGGGTTTGGGGTGGTGTTTGATGAGAAAACCCGTCCAAACCCGTTAAAAAGAAAACTTACTTGGGCGACGGGACGGGTTAAGCTATCCCGTTTCGAACCGTTTTACCCCTCACTGGACAGCTCGGGACTGCCTTCGAGGCTGGGACGGCTTAAGCCATCCCGTTTTGCGTGATTTTTGGCCATCTTGAGACGGATTCTTGCAAATGGGACGGCTTAAGCCGTCCCGAAATTTCACCATTTTTTTTTAATAAAAGAAACCTGAAAAAAAAAAGAAAGAAATGAAAATTAAAATTTAAAACACACACTAACGAAAAAGAACAGCAAAAAGGAAAATTAAGAAGTACACCCAAACAAAAAAGGGATAGGGTTAGAGAGAGTAGTTCTAAGTTATAGTCGTTAGCTTGACTTTGCAAGGATTTCCCTTCAAATGGGAAACGAGCTCAGTTGAGCATCTTGGTGAGCAACATGGTCGCCCACATAATATGGCTTAAGGCGCTGCCCGTTGATTTTGAAAGATCCAAAGCCTTCATTGCCTATCTCAATCGATCCATGGGGGTAAACTTTGAGGATTGTGTAAGGTCCCGTCCATCATGACTTCAGTTTACCCGGAAAAAGTCAAAGCCGTGAGTTAAAAAGAAGCACTTGTTGGCCTTCGGTGAACTCTCTCCTCTGAATATGCTTATCATGCCATGCTTTGGTCCTTTCTTTGTAAATTTTGGCATTTTCATAGGCATCCTTCCGGAGTTCCTCTAACTCGCTTAATTGCAATAATCGGTGCCCGCTTGATTTCTTGAAGTCGAAATTCAACGCCTTGGTGGCCCAATATGCCTTATGTTCCAATTCCACCGGTAGATGACATGCTTTCCCAAAGACCAACCTATAGGGCGACATTCCAATAGGTGTTTTATACGCTGTCCTATATGCCCAAAGCGCATCATCCAGCTTTGCAGCCCAATCCTTACGCGAGGTTCCCACTATTTTTTCTAGGATTTGCTTAATCTCGCGATTCGAGATCTCCACTTGACCACTGGTTTGAGGATGATAAGGGGTGGCAACACGATGATAGATTCCATACTTTCTTAACAATTTTTCCAACGGTTTGTTACAAAAGTGTTTCCCCCCATCACTAATTAATGCCCTGGGTACCCCAAATCTAGTGAAGACATTTTTCTTGAGAAACCTCAAAACTACCTTCGAATTGTTTGTAGGACTAGCTATGGCTTCAACCCACTTAGACACGTAGTCCACTGCTACCAGGATATATTGGTTGTTGTAGGAGGAAGGAAAGGGTCCCATGAAGTCAATGCCCCACACATCAAACAATTCAACTTCCAATATGTTGTTCAAGGGCATCTCATTCCTTCTAGAAATATTCCCCGTCCGTTGGCATCTATCACATCGTGTAATAATGGCTCGGGCATCCGCAAACATCGTGGGCCAAAAGAATCCCGACTGTAAAATCTTGGCAACGGTCTTCGATGCCCCCAAATGTCCTCCATACTTGCTTGAATGACAATGTTCCAACACACTCCTAAACTCTTCCTCGGGTATGCATCGTCGAATTATACCATCAGAACAAGATTTGAAAAGTAGGGGTTCCTCCCAAAAATAGTGTTTTACATCGAAGAGGAACTTTTTCTTTTGATGAAAATTAAATTCTGATGGTATAACTCCACTAACCAAGTAGTTCACAAAATCGGCGTACCATGGAGTGTTCAAAGCTGCTACGAGGAGTTGCTCATCAGGAAAAGAGTCTTGAATGGGCGCCTCATCCTCCTTCAAAGGTGAACCAACGTCCATCCGAGAGAGATGATCAGCTACAACGTTCTCTGCCCCCCTTTTGTCCCGAATCTCCAAGTCAAACTCTTGTAGCAAGAGTATCCATATAATCAAGCGAGGCTTAGAGTCCTTCTTTGACAACAAAAATTTGATGGCTGCATGATCCGAATAGACAATTGTTTTGGCACCTATCAAATAGGAACGAAACTTATCAAAAGCAAATACAATCGCAAGCAACTCTTTTTTAGTAGTAGCATAATTAATTTGAGCATCATTTAAGGTTTTGCTTGCATATGCAATGACATGCAAACATTTCTCCTTTTTCTGGCCTAGGACTGCGCCTATAGCGTGGTCACTAGCATCGTACATGAGCTCAAATGGAAGCTCCCAATTCGGTGCCGTCATGATGGGTGCGGATGTCAATGCCTCCTTTAACCTATCAAAAGCAATTAAACACTCTTTGTCAAAGTCAAATTTGGCATCTTTCAAAAGTAAATTACAAAGAGGTTTAGAAATTTTGGAGAAATCCTTGATAACGCGGCGATAAAAGCCAGCATGACCAAGGAAACTCCTTACTCCCTTGACCGAATTTGGGGTTGGCAAGCGGGAAATAACTTCAATCTTGGCTCGATCTACCTCAATTCCTTGCTCTGAAATTTTGTGCCCTAACACAATTCCTTCTTGTGCCATAAAGTGACATTTTTCCCAATTTAAAACAAAATTAGTTTCTTCACAATGCTGCAATACATGGGAAAGATTAGTCAAGCGTAGGTGCTTTTTCAACAGAAGGGGGAAGTCGAGGCTTACCTTCACTTAACTCCTCAAATTTATACTTGTGGCGAAAGGGCACGCGAGAAGTAGCGTCAAACATCGCTGCTATCTCGGCTATTTCTTCATCTTCATCAGAGGCACTAGCCAAACTTCTTATGCACAATTCAAGTGGATCTTGACCTGTACTTCTCTATGCGGCAGCCATGGAGGTGTCTTGATATACCTCTACTCATAAGCATTGCTCTTGAATGTCAGGTTTCTTCATTGTATGGAATAAGTTGAATTCCACTGTCTCTTCCCCAACTTGAAGTGTCAACCGACCATTCTTGACATCGATGAGAGCACCCGCAGTGGCCAACAAGGGTCTTCCCAAAATCAATGGCATCTTTCCATCCTCTTCCATATCCAAAACCACAAAATCCACAGGGAGATAGAAGTTGCCCACCTTAACGAGAGCATTTTCTAGCACCCCTGTTGGATACTTTATGGATCTATCCGCCAGTTGCAATGTCATGGTGGTAGGTTTTAGTTCTCCTAGCCCAAGTCTCCTACACACAGAAAGAGGCATTAAACTCACACTTGCGCCCAAATCACACAAAGCTTTATCAAATTCAACGTTACCAATAGTATAAGGAATAGAGAAACTCCCTGGATCTTAAGCTTTGGTGGTAGCTTTTGTTGGATGATGGCGATGCATTCCTTAGTCAAAGCAATGGTGCCATGTTCTTCGATCTTGCGTTTGTTGGACAATATCTCCTTGAGGAACTTCACATATGTGGGCATCTGCGCCAGAGCATCTGCAAAAGGGATGTTGATGTGCAATTGCTTAAAGATTCCTAAAAACTTTTTGAATTGCTTATCCAACTTATGCTTCTGAAGTCTCTACGGAAAGGAACGAGTGGCACATAGGGCTTTGGTGGTGATGCTTCATTCTCCTCAATCTTGCCCTTATCCGTTTCTTCGGTCTCTTTTGACTTGTTTTCCTTTCTCTCCACCTTCCGCTCTTTCTTTGGAAGCTCCATCAACTCTCTCCCATTCCTCAATGTAACGGCCTTGCATTGTTCCCTTGGGTTAATCTCCGTTTGACTAGGCAATTACCCTTGTTGCCTAAAGGTGGAAGTACTACCTTGAGATTCCATCCGTTTTAGGCGAGAGTCAAAATTTCCCAGCTGCTGCTTAATTTGGCCCAATTGATCCATGGTGGATTGCATAAATTTCTCAAGGGTGGCTTCCAAGGAAGATTTTGGCTCAGGTTGAGAATGGTGGTGTGGGTGTGAAGAAAAACCTGGAGGTTTAGGCTGAAAATTTTGCCTATTTGGCCCAAATTTCTGATTTTGTGCATTTTGATTACCCCCCCAAGAAAAGTTTGGATGATTTCTCCATCCCGGATTGTACGTGGGTGCATAGGGGTTGTTTTAGTTCCTGTTATTGACATATTGCACTTGTTCGGATGGAATTTGCTCCATAGGCCCTATACACTCATTTGTGGCGTGAGGACCTCCACAGGCACCACAACTCAACGAAGGATTAGATACCGCATTAACAGATAATTGATCAAATTTTTGAAACAATGCATCAAACGTAGAGTTAATGTACGACATGGTATCTAACTCAAGCACACCTGCGACTTTTGTGGGTTGAGCAAAGGAAGAGGTGGCCCTACTTGTTCCCCATTGGTAATCATTAGCAGCAATTTCCTCGATCAATTGACAAGCGGCTTCGGTGGATTTGGACATCAATGTGCCTCCTGCGGATGCATCGATCATTATGCGAAGAGACTATGCTAATCCATTGTAGAATCGTTGCACGAGTAACCAATCCGGCAACCCATGATTGGGGCACTTCCTCTGCAGCTCCTTGAAACGTTCCCAAGCCTCACTCAAAGACTCTTGATCATGTTGTCGGAACGCCATCAATTCTTCACGGATGGCAGAAACCTTCCGGGGTGGAAAATATTTTGCCAAGAATGCCTTGGAAAGTTCATCCCATGTGGAAATAGAGTTCGGTGGTAGGGATCCTAACCAATCCTTAGCCCGATCCCTTAACGAAAACGGAAACAACCGAAGGTGAATAGCATCACTAGAGACACCATTAATTTTGAAGGTCGCACAGATCGCCAAAAAGTGGGATAAGTGCGAGTTAGGATCCTCCGTTGCACCTCCTCCAAATTGGTGTTGTTGCATAGTATTGGTGATTGCTGGCTTAATCTCAAAATTGTTAGCATCAATGGTTGGCATGGCAATGCTTCCTTGGATTCCCGTGGCATCAATCAGTGCATAGTCCCTCAATGTTCGATTATTTGGTTGAGCCATCTCTGCAGTGGTTAAAGCCAAGGTTTGTTTCTTTTCATTGCAGCGAAGTTGATGGAAGGTTCTCTCAATCTCGGGATGAAACAGTAGCAAATCGAAACTTCGAGACCTACAAGATCTTTGCATACGCCGACTGCTACACAAAGAAAAGCAAAAAGTGTGATTTAAAAATAGAAGATAGAAAAATAAAAGGAAAACTAGACAATTGTGCTTAAATCAATAGATACTAAAATTCGTTTGATATTGGTAATCTCCGTTCCCCGGCAACGGCACCAAAAACTTGTTGCGAATTTTCTGCAAGTGTATGGGTCGCTCAAGTAATAAAGTAAAAGTAAGAGTATCATTCCCACGAGGAACGGGCTACCAAGCACCAAAATTATAAGTTCTCTATTGTTTAAGATTCGAAAATTGATTGGAATAAGATGAAACAAACAATCAAAGCAAATAATTCAATAAAAACGAACTAGGGCCTAGACATCATCGATTGAATCCCCCCTTGTGACCAATTAAAACTCCATTGATTTTAATTAATACACCTTCCCACGATCCAACTCACGAAAATAAAACAAACGTGCCAAAGAATGCTATGTGTCTACTTTCGTGATCACATACGGATCCTTTGGCCCATTGCGCACAAAAGTTGTGTTAGTTAAAAAGTCCTCGCTAATTAACCAAACCGATCGCACAAGAGCACGATTATTTCTAATCTATGCATTCCTTATGTCTATAACACAAATAGTCAAATTTTATACACACCTTTTCGTAGTCGAATATAAAATCTCAAAGCTTGTAAAGATTGGCCAAAAATTCACAAGTAATAAAAACCTTGAATTATAGATAGAAAGTATGTAAAATTAAAATCAAAGAGGTTCAACAAAAATCACAAGGGTTTCATCAACGACTAGCCTAAAACCCTAAAATTTAATTAGCTAGACATAGCGAAACAAGAACAAAACGAAAACATGATGATATTAAAAGGAAACATAAACGCAAACTCGGCTTTCGACGATGATCTTGAAGATGGAGGAACTTGGCCTTTGAATTGTCGCCCTTCGTAAGCTTTCGCCCTGGAATTCTCCTTGAAATATCGGCTGAAAAGTCCCCCAAATCGTGCACAAGACGGCCCTTAAATACGTGTGGGGCCACGGTCGTCAGAATCCTACTAAGAAACAACTTTCCTTCTTGGCGAATCATTTCGGGACGGCTTTGGAGACTGGACGGCTTAAGCCGTCCCAAAACGAACCATTAAGGCACTCGCTGGAATGGTCGGGACGGCTTCGTGATACAGGACAGTATAACCTGTCCTAATTTGAACCTCAAAGACACTCTCTGGATGCCACGGGACGGCTTCGTGAGATGGGACGGGCTAAGCCGTCCTTATTCGAACCTTAAAGACGCTTTCAGGATACATCGAGACGGCTTGGCGAGACAGGACGGCTTTGGCCGTCCAAATTCGAACTCTTAGGCCGTTCTCTGGACTCAGTGGGACAGCTTCGCCATCGGGACAGCTTAAGCCGTCCTGAATCGAACCATCTTGGCCTTTACTGTTCCCTTCGAGACGGTTTCTTGGCTTTGGGACGGCTGAAGCCGTCCCGGCATCCGGGTCACGTTTTTTCGCCTTCGCTTCGACCCCGATTTCCTACAATAAAATCATGAAATTCTTGTGGGTATAAATTGACATCAAAACCTTGAAAAATATTGTGTTTTAGGGGTGCAAATCACTTTAGATAGGTCAGATTAAGGTTTTGTTTCATAAAGTGCAAATTTCATCCTAAGAACTTTAAAAACCTTAATAAAAATCCCTGAAAAACAGACAAAGTTTGCCCAACAAATGTATACTTTCTCAGCTTATCAGTAAGGTTGAAGGGATGCACATGGCGGAATGGATCCAGTCCCTTCCTAGCAATGTGTTGTAGGAAGTCTTCGCGTCTATAATGAAAAATGCAGAGGTGACTGTCTTATTCCCGATACTGACCTCAATAGGCAATACACCCATAATGTCTGCTTTTCCCCCTGCAAAATTGCTGATCACCACATCTGTCTTGAGGAGATCATCCTTCTCCTTTCCAATGCGTTTCATGGTTTGGAGAGGCATGATGTTCACTGCGGCTCCGTTATCCACCAGCATTCTTCCAGGAGGCTTGCCACGAAGAGGAGCTTTACATGCTTCGCCATGCTTGGCGGAGGTTGCTGGAACAAAGCCTTGATCTCTTCGATTGTCTTGCTCTTCTGGACTGTCTGTTTGGCATTGCTCACAAAGAAAGCCACGGGCTCACTGTGGTCTCAGACTTCACTGTTTTCACCTGTGTTATCTTGAGAGTCACTGTTAGCATTAGTATTGGAAGGGAATGCCCATACCATGTTGCACTCCATGTTGACAGCGTCGCCACTAGATGATGGTGCGTCCGTGGTTTCCATTGGCAACTCCTTATCGATCTGGTTTAGCTCTTCCATCTTTACGATCCATTCACTCTGTAGATCCTCCTCTCCGACATCATCTAGTCTGCTTGGGATATCGATCTTTGACTCATCACTTTCCAATATCATTGGATCAGCAATCTTTTTCTTCGACTGAATATCGGTCGAGGTGATCTTCTGGTTTCTTAGCTCTGTTGCTATTACTGCCTTACCCTTGACGGGTTTTGCTACTTCTTTTTTGAGTATTTCACCTTTCTTGCGTTGTTGCAAGTATCTTCGGTACTGTGTTCGTGTCATCTCTCGAGGACTTCTTCCATTAGGGAACTTAGGATGTCTTACTG
>CM047883.1:8276346-8319718 GCA_026212405.1 Petrea volubilis | reverse complement strand
ATAAGACCTAGGAGGTCACCACAAGTTGGTTTCCCTCTTGGGTTTAAGGGATTTCAAGATATGTTGGTTATATATGTGAATATGGTGCTTATGATGTTCCTATGAGCATATTTGGTTAAATTCTTGAATAAGCATGTTGAAAGTTGTTGCAAATATGCTAAAGTGATACTTTAATTCTTTGTTATCATGTTTTATACCTTCTTATAGTCTTAATTATGTGCTAGAAGCTAAAATTTTAAGGTTTCAAAGCTGGAAAATTTGAGGTTTACATATGCTGAAATCACTGTTCATGCGGAAACTTTCGCTTTCGAAGCTGAAAAGTTCGAAAATCCAAAAATTTCCAGACAAAAACCTGGTTTATATACTTTAAATTCAGTGTAGAATAAGCTGTAGAAACAGGTTTTGAAAAGCTGGAGGTTTGGGTTACGAGAACTGGAAATTTCAGCGGTTGCGTGCTAAAAGTGTTTCGCGTCGCAGTCTGCAAATTCTAGCTCTCGTAAGCTGAAATATCGATATTTTTTCCAAATAAAAGCCTATTTTACAACCTTAGGCACATATGTGAAGAGTTTCAGGAGGTTTCTAGGCTTGAAATTTCTGTTCGTATGAGCTAATGTCGGTTTCGCAAAATCGGAAATTGAGTTACTTCATGCTGAAATTTGTGCACTAGCCACTGAAATGGTTTGTGTTATGCTGAAATTGTGATTCAAATGTGTTGAAATTATGTGTGTAAGGGCCCTATATGATTTCCGTGTGGATGGGCTAGAGTTCGGCCGAGCGGCAATGGGCTTGTCGGTCTTAAAACAGTTCTCGCCATCCATGCCTATTCCCATCTTGCATGGACGGAGTGTTCCATGTATTGGTTGTGGGTCGTAGGAATTCGGCATATGCCCGGGATATGACCACCGGTGTGTTTCGGTTGGGATTGGTGGATTCTGGTGTGATTTCGGTTGGATATCAGTTGAAATTGAATTACGGCATGGCGAGATAAGGTAGCCGCCCATCGAGGTGGAAAACGGTAACTATATGATTCGATTGTGATGCTCTATCAGAGCTGAAATTTCTGAAAACTATGTGATTTTATCAAGAACTGAAATTTCTATGGTTTTATGTGTGGTTTTATGTGCTTTTATGACAATATGCAATTTCACACGATCACCTCATGTCTATGTAAATTTCTACTCAACATGTGTATATGTTGACGTTGCTTTCTATTATGATTTTAGCCGGATTTGAGACATAGGAAGATAGGAACGAGGAAGACTTAGGAGGGCGCTTCGAGGCTTTTAGTTAGTTATGTATGCGTTGTGCTAGAAACTTTGTGGTTTAGTTTGTGTATATGTAATAAACGACGTTTGTAAACTCATCTTTTGGAATATAAGTACGTGTGTTTGGTTTCATTACGTTATAAAATAGCATGTTTTTGTGAGATGGTTATAAATAGATGTTTTCATAATTAACTAGAGGTTTCGGGGCGTTACATTATATAGTGACTTTACAACCCAAATAATATAATAAGAATAATATAATATTCTTTGTTCTTTACTTGTAACTTTTTGTTCTTAATCAGAAATTTCGTAGGAGTGCTCCTGATACTTCTTTAAAAAAGTTGTTATTTCTAATCAAACAAAAGGAGATACTTAGTATAGTTTTCAAAATTACGAAAATAAAATACAAAAAATTTTATGAAGATCAAAAAAAAAAAAAAAATCAAGAAGTTCAATAAATAAGTATTGCTTAGTATAGGTACTCAACAATATTATTTCTTCATTTATTTATTCGATCATTCGTGTAGATATTTTATTTTCATTGGCTTGAAATAAAATTTCAATAATTTATGAATCATGAACAATTTTAGTTACATCTAGGGGTGATCACAGTTCGATTTAAATTTTTAGACATATTTTTAACAGAATTTCTATATGTGATTTTTTCCAAAATATATTTCAAATTGCGATTTTCAAAAGTAAAATCGAAGGTACTGTTTACAGTGGTTCGAGCGGTTTGGCAGTTCTAAACAATAAAACAAATAGTTAGAAAAAAAAATCTTTTATTATTAGCAAAATATTCGAATTAATATTAAAAAATCAAAGCAAGACAATAAAATTTTGAAATAATAAGTATAAATACGAAATTTATGGAGACCATAAACATAATAGATGTAATGTGACTATGCATACTTGAATCAATGTTGAAAAATAATATTGACCAACTACACAACTTTCTTAAGGTTTTAGCATAATATAACATACTAAACTTTTAGTCAATGCATAATTTAATATTTAATGGTTAGATTTATTTGAAATATTGAATTATTAAATTAATCATTACTGAAATTTGGAACATTTTAACGAGTGATTAGTAAATCTATATATCTTATATTTCAAAGAGTTTGAGCTAAATAAATGGATAAATTCAGACATATATAATTAATATATAAGGGCAGTTCGGTTCAGGGTGCTTTGATAAGAAAATTAGAAATTGAATCGTGCTTGCAGTGCGATTTCGAACATAGTTACGTTATTGAACTGCAATTTTCTAAAAAAATTATAAGAACATTGTGATTCGATGTGATGCGGGAAGTTCAAGTGGTTTTTAAAAATTTATACTCACCCCTTGTGACTATCGCATATTATATTAATCATATTCTTTTCATATAATCATTGCTATTAAAAGAAACGTATTGCCCATATCAAGCTTTATTAGACAATCTATTAATTAAAATTAAGGTACTATAACAACAGAGATCAAGTTCAAAACGTATTTGAATTACTGTAAATGCCACTTTCCAACAGTGGCGTTTGCCGAGACTGTTGCGGAAACGTAGTGGGGGTGGTGTAGAAAAACACTTTAATTTAGGAGAGGGGAAGTAGAGAGGAGAACACACAATTTTTCTCTACTCAATCAACACTTCTATTTCACTCAAAATTTATAAAGAACACTCCTTACAACTGTTTTACTCTCCTAACTCTTTCACTCACTCATACATTCACACACTACACACACTCCACACAAAATGTATAATACATGACATCTATTTATACTAGTCTCCTAATAAGCAACATGACTATTAGACTACTAATTGCATAGGTTACAAAACTTAATTATTGAAATTACTTTTGTAACTCCCGGCCGTTTTTGCCACCACCATGAATGGCTCTTTGACTCCTCAAGAATCAAGATTAAACTCTTCATTTCTCAACACGCCCCCCTTAGCTTGATTCTCTCATTCCGAGACAACTCCTCAACTTCTCGAACACTTCTTGTTTGAGCGGCTTCGTAAAGATATCAGCAACTTGATCTTCGGTTCTGACATACTTCACTTGCACATCTTTCTTGGCAATGCTCTCCCAGATGAAATGGAAACGAGTGTCAATGTGTTTACTCCGATCATGATACACCGGGTTCTTTGCCAATGCAATCGCTGACTTGTTATCGACATAAATCTCTGTCGAATCACCTTGTTTGACATTGAGCTCGTTGAGCAAACTCCTTAGCCATATTGCATGACAAACTGTTGATGTTGCAGCCACATACTTAGCTTCACATGTTGACAAAGTCACTATTAGCTGCTTTTTCGAACTCCAAGTAAAAGCAGTTTTTCCATAGAAAAACACAAATCCTGTAGTGCTTTTACGATCATCGTCTCCTACCTAATCACTATCGTTGTATCCAATCAATTTCATGTCATTAGTGGTAGGATAGAATAGACCATAACTCATTGTACCTTTGATATAGCGAAGTATTCTTTTCGCTACATTGAAATGATAGGTTGTCGGGTTCTCCATGTACTGACTAACCATTCCGACAGCATAAAGGATATCTGGTCTTGTGCACGTCAAGTACCTCAAACTTCCAACCAAGCTTTTGATCAAGGTGGGATCAACTCGATCTCCACCGAGGTGACTTGACAACTTCTCTCCCACTTCGATTGGGGTGTTGATTGACTTGCAATCCTCCATCTTGAATTTCTTTAGCACTTCTTTGGCATAACCTTCTTGCGAAATAAAAATTCCAGCATCGCCTTGTTTCACTTCGATTCCAAGGTAGTATGACATCACTCCAAGGTCTGTTATCTCGAACTCCTTGGACATATCCTTCTTGAACTCATCCATCATTTTCACATCGTTACCTGTAAATATGAGGTCATCGACATACAAGCAAACTATTAAGATGTTACCATTTTCCATCTTGACATAGAGAGCATGTTCATGGGGGCATTTCTTGAATCCTTTCTCTTAAAAATATTTGTCTATCCGAGTGTTCCATGCTCTCGGTGCTTGCTTTAGCCCGTATAAGGCTTTCTTCAACTTCAACACCTTGTCTTCTTGACCTCGAATAGTGTAACCCTCCGGTTGTTCAATGTAAACCTCTTCGTCAAGGTAACCATTCAAGAAAGCGGACTTTACATCCATTTGATAAATCTTCCACTTATTTTGAGCTGCTAACGAAATGAGAAGTCTTATAGTTTCCAACTTTGCAACTGGGGCAAAGACTTCGTCATAGTCAATTCTAGCTCTTTGCTTGTAGCCTTTTACTACGAGCCTTGCCTTGTAGCGCTCCACTTCACCTTTTGAATTTCTTTTGATTTTGTAAACCCATTTCACTCCGATGGGCTTATATCCTGTTGGTAGCGAGGTAAGCTCCCAAGTATCATTTCGTTTAATGGAATCAATCTCCTTATTCATGGCCATCCTCCATTTGGGGCTTTTCGCTGCTTTTTCAAAATCAATTGGCTCCGTCTCTGCAAAGAGACAAAATAATGTATTGTTTTGATTCGATTCACCATATATTTCAGCAAGTGATCTCTTCCTTCTAGGTTGACTGCTGGATTCTGCATCTGCCGAAGTGGAATTTGATGTTGATTGTCTAGTCGGAGTGACTGGCTCCCCCACTTCGTCTTCATTTTCATTCCGATTCGGTTCCACTTCGAATGGGTAAAAACTGTATTGTTCTTTCTGTTGCAAGCTCCAATCCCACGAGCTCTTCTCGTCGAAGTGAACGTCACGGCTCACTTTGACCTTATTGTTAGTTGGATCATACAACTTGTAACCTTTACAGTTTTGATCATACCTAATAAAAATATACCTCTTACTCTTGTCATCCAGCTTACTCATTTGTTGATCTGGAACATGCATATGGGCAATGCTTCCAAAAACCTTCAAATGGGATATACTTGGCCTGTAACCACTCCACGCCTCTTGTGGTGTTTGATTCAACAAGCTCCTCGTCGGACTCCTATTCGGCAGGTAGAAAACACACTCTACAGCTTCTGCCCACAACTCTTTAGGCAAGTTCTTGCTCTTCAACATGCATCGGGCCATGTTCAAAATGGACCGGTTCTTTCTCTCCGCCACTCCATTCTGCTGCGGGAAGTATGGATTTTTCATAGGGTGTCGAATGCCCTCTTCGTCACAATATGCTTTGAACTCCCGCGAGGTGAACTCTCCACCTCGATCGGATCGAAGTGACTTTATTTGGTAGCCACTTTGCTTTTCGACAAGCGCCTTGAATCTTCTAAAGGCCGAGAATGCTTCTGATTTCTCCTGGAGGAAATATACCCATGCCTTCCTACTATAATCATCAATGAACAAAAATGAAATATTTGTTCTTACCAAGTGACGTCGGAGTGATAGGACCACATATATTGGTGTGAACTAACTCCAATGGTTTCCTTGCTCTTGTTTACGACTCCTTAGGAAAACTGTAACCGTGTTGCTTTCCGACAAGACAACCCTCGCACAATTGATCGGGGTGGTCAATGAAAGGAAGTCCTTTCACCATCCTCTTCTTCGACATCAATGTGAGGCCTCCAAAATTGAGATGTCCCAACCTTAAGTACCATAACCACGATGTATCTTCTAAACACGCCTTCAAGCATTTTGCCACTTCGTTCTTGATGTTCAACAAGAACATCCTATTGCTTGTCATAGGCACACGAGCTAACAACACTCCTTTTTCATTTCGTAGGTAAAGGGTCATGTCTTTCATGTGTATATCATACCCTTTTTCCAAAAGTTGGCCTACACTCAAGATATTTGCCTTCATCACAGGGACATAGTACACGTTTGAAATGAACTGGTGATCTCCATTCTTCAATCGAATTAAAATTTTACCTCGCCCCTTAATAGAAATCTTTGACGAATCTCCAAATGAAATATTTCCGGTCACTAAATTATCCATTTCGACAAACATGTGTTTGTGACCACACTTGTGATTGCTAGCACCTGTGTCGAGGTACCAAGTGCTCTTTTCAGCTTCACCTTGTTGGTTGTGTGCCAACAAGAGAGCAGCATCACCATCAACTTTCTTTTCCTCAGCAAGGTGAGTCTTCTCCTTCTCCTCACTGGATTCACTTCGACACTCATAAGAATAGTGTCCTCGTCGATGACAGTTGTAGCATTCAATGTCTCTTCGATTTTTCCACTTCGTTTGAAATTCTCTACCTCGAAATCCACCTCGTGTCGTAGTGGATTCACCTTGTTTTTCTTCATTTTGATTAGCAATGTAGGGACCTCGTCCTCTACCACGACCTCGTCCACGACCGCGATAAGATGAGCAGCCACTTCGTCGATTGCTTCTGTCGACGTCGTCTTTCTTTTTGTGGAGGTTCATCTCGGCTTGGAGAGCTTGTTCAATTGGCTCTCTAGCTCTCTTCTTCATCTTCTCTTCGTAGACTTGTAATTTGCCGACTAACTCATCAACTTTCATTTCGTCCACATCGTTGGACTCCTCTATGGCAACAACGATATGATCAAACTTTGAATTGAGAGATCGAAGTATCTTCTCAACAACTAGGGCATCTTCCTTCTTTTCACCATTGCTTTCTAGTTGATTTACAATTGAAAGTACTCTTGATATATAGTCAAAAACTGCCTCATTGTCCTTCATTTGCAATGACTCAATTCACCTCGTAAGGCTTGTAACCTTACTTTTTTCACTTTAACAATACCTTTGAAGGTATTGGCTAGAGTATCCCAAGCTTTCTTTGCAGTATTGGCTTGTGCAATTTTCTCAAAAATGTTATCATCCATGGCAAGTTGGATGTACGAGAGAGCTTTTTGATCTCTTACCTTGGCCTCCTTTGCATTTTTCTTTTCGTCTCTACTTGCAGTTGCTAAATCTGCAAGCTCTTCGTATTCCTCTTCGACGGCATCCGAAACACCTTGGCCTCCAAGAAATGCTTTCATTTGGAAACTCCATCTTTCATAATTTTCTTTTGTGAGCTTTGGGAATGGAAAAACTCCGGTGGTTGCCATCTCAACTTGGTTTTCAACGTGGCTCTGATACCACTTTGTTGCGGAAACGTGGTGGGGGTGGTGTAGAAAAACACTTTAATTTAGGAGAGGGGAAATGGAGAGGAGAACACACAATTTTTCTCTACTCAATCAACACTTCTATTTCACTCAAAATTTATAAAGAACACTCTTTACAACTCTTGTACTCTCCTAACTCTTTCACTCACTCATACATTCACACACTACACACACTCCATACAAAATGCATAATACATGACATCTATTTATACTAGTCTCCTAATAAGCAACATGACTATTAGACTACTAATTGCATAGGTTACAAAACTTAATTATTGAAATTACTTTTGTAACTCCCGACCGTTTTTGCCACCACCATGAATGGCTCTTTGACTCCTCAAGAATCAAGATTAAACTCTTCATTTCTCAACAGAGACGCCTAATGCCCTCGTGTTTTTTCAAAGTTCTAACAGATTTACCTATTGTAAAAGTATTAAATCTATAACTGGTATTGCTTGAGCCTATATTTTTCCACATTCCAACAAATGCACTAGTGATTAGGAAATAAGAATTAGTTGAGTTGTGCTACCGCGTCAGTATGTTAATTTTTTGATTCCTTTAATATAAGAGAGGATTGCACTTTTTGTCCCATAAGTTAGCCTATTTTTACTTTTGGTACCATTTCATTAAGTCTCTCCTTTTTTTTTTTTTTTTTTTTGGCACTTTCAATCCCAAAATGAAGATTTCTATTAACTCCTAACAGAAAATGGCACACTTGCCGTTAGGATAATTACAATTTCTCCTTGTTTTCATCAAAATATGCGAAAACACCCCCACCCCCGACAAAAAAAATAAACCTTTATTTTTCTTATTTTGTATTAACTTTTACTTAAAATATATAGAAACATAGACAAATAGCGAAATAATGTAAATATAGTAATAAATATAAATAAAAATAAAAATGACAAATATATACATAATTTCATTTTCAGATATATATATACACATAGAAATTGATGTTAAAAATAAATCAATACAATATAAAAATACATAAATAATATATATTACAATTATATATATATATAATATCACAAGATGTATATACACGTATATTTCATAATGTCATTATATTTCATTTTGACATATTAATAAATTTAAAAGTTTGCTTGTATTCAATTTTTGAAAGAACAAAACAAATAGCACTACAAGAAATTTTAATTTCAACAACTTTTGTTGTGAAAAGTTAAATTTTTCGTTGTTGAATCTATAAACAACAAAAGATTTATGTTGCCACCTTCATAACCAAATGCTTGTTTCTAAAAGTTCATTGCAACTAGCAGAGTTCATTACCTATACATTATATGTAGGCAACATTATTGATTTCATTACCAATTTTTGTATAGTTGACAACAAATAATGTTGTCTCAAAAACTATGAGTTTTTTCGTAGGTAAAGATGATATTCCGTTGTTAAACGTCATTTTCTTAATTAAGATGGCATTTGATGGAATTTTCAATGATACATTTCGTTGCAAAAGACACAATCTTCAACAATAAAACATTTTGTCCCTAAAAATATATTTTCGCAACAAATATTTTCATTCCAAAAAGTGTACATAAATATATTTTAAAACCAACCACCACATCATCAATTTGTTGTCACCAAATTTATATAATTAATGACAACATTTTGATTATCACTTATTATATTGTAACAAATTTACTCATTTTCTTGTATTGTAAATTACTTGTTGATCCTATTCATTTTCAGGGAGTCTTTTCCTCATCATCAAAGTTCAAGGTCCAGAGACAGTGTTCTGTGGTTCATATTTTAATGATTTTCGTTGCTGGTTCGTTTTGTTTTGTGGTTTATCACATACGCTCGCCTGTCTTTTGTAGCGATTGATTTGTCACTTGTCTTTCAGTTTTCTGTTCAACCTACAAATGTGTTGTAGAATAATGTGCATTGTTCTTAAACTATCATGGTGGACTACTACTGGTTAAATTAGTGCTACTTTTCTGGCCTCAATTTAGCAGGCTTTTCTAACGGCATTACCAAAACTGATTAAAAATTTAAACCATTAGAAATACATGTTGATGAGTTGAGTGATGAAATAGAGGGTGAAAAAATGACGAAAATACAGCCCCAGTGGTGGGAGTTCGAAGCAGGCACTATTGAGGCCCTGGGTTCGAACCATTTTGTCTGTGTGGTATTCTGATTGATATCGATAGGGTGTTGAGTTGATTGTATCAAAAAAAAAAAAAAATGTAAACAAACATAAAATACTCTTTTATATCTAAGAGTGATTATACCTTAAATAACTAACAACATTCTAACCTCTTAATCACAATTTCCTCTCTTTTCCGTATGAAATTCCTAAACACCTTAGCTTTACTATTTGTTTTTCGTATACTGATTAATTATCATAGAAATTGCCAGAGCTACTCTAGAATGAGTTATTAACTTTGACAAAAGGTTGGAAAATTTTGCGACAATCAACATCTTGACTTGGTGGGTTGGTGCTCTCTATTTGTGTCTATTTGTTTTCCAATATACTTCCAAAGACCTTGACTAGAGACTAAACTAAGAATGAGATTAAATTCTACTAAACCAGTAATTCACCAATAATGGCCAAAGAAGTATTTTCGTGTAGAGATTACTAATTTTCCATAGAACTTTTTTAGCACTCTTGAATGAATATTACTAAAACACACTCTTTAAAAAGGTTGGAGTATCAGTATCATGACTTAGTATAGTCATTTGTCCGCTATATATACTTCCAAAGGCCTTGACTAGGGAGTCAATCGAACCACGCTAGACGGCCTCAATAATGTCCAAGAACATGAGATTTATGTAATGCTTTATATTTTTTATCTTTGAAATAGTCAAGCTTGTGTCTTGATGGCTGGTAATAATTTTCCAGTTAACAACTTACGACATTTTATAGACTAAATGGATATGCATTTCCATATAATCATTCTCAGGGAAAAACCTATAGATATAAACAACTTAGTTATCAACTGATCATTAGTCGTATAGATGATGTCAAAATTTTACTTTATAATATCATAAGTCGTATATATGATGTCAAAATTTTACTTCATAATATCATCTCATTCATTAATTTGTATCCGACCCTTTATGATATCACTTGAGATGAGACGCTGAAAACAAAAAAAGTACGATATGAACAAATGTAAGCTAAAGTAAAATAACCCACGAGCTGCCCGGTTTAAAGAATAATTATCTAATTATCATTTACAATACTGTTGATTGGACATCCACATAGTGATGACGAAAGGGTAAGGCAGAGAGGGCCGCATAGTTATCCCGAAATGAGACCATAGAAATTCTTCATTGCTATGAAATTTTCGGTTTGAGCCAAACAACAGCACCATATATTTACTAAAATCAGTTAAAAGCCTTTTCTCAAGACACGAACGAAATATATATTTAATCTTTTACACATTCATAGAAATTCTTGGAGCTATTCTAGAATGAACTATTAACTATTTAACTTTGGCAAAAAAGTTAGAAAATCTTCGATTACCAACATCTTGACTTGTTGGTATCTATTAATTTTCCAATATACTTCCAAAGATATTGACTGGAGATTCTACTAACTAAGAATGAGCTTAAATTCTACCAACCAATAATTCACCAATAACGGCCAAAGAAACATTTTCATAGGGAATATTTTCCACAGATTTTTTTGGCGGTACTCTTGGACGAATAATACTAAAACACTTCCCAACTTCAATAATAAGTTAAAAGAGGTTGACTATCAATATCAACAAATATTAAATTTTTAATTTTCAGCAGAAAATTCCATAAAAAATTAACAAATAGATATTAATTTTTTAAATTTTCAGCAAAATTTCGATGGAATATTTACTTATTTTTTATTTTTCAGCATTCCAAAAATTAAAAATATTAAAATTTTAATTTTCAGCCGAATTCATTGTCGCAAATTAAAAAAATTATAAACTATTAGATTTTCAATTTTTTGAAGGAATTTTCCACCAAAAATTAAAAAATAAATAAAAAATATTAGTTTTTTGAATTTCGGCAAAATTTCCATCGAAAATTAAAAAAATAAAACAAAATTTCAATAAATAAAAAATCTTAATTGTTGTATGCTACATATGTCATATTTATATGTAATTGGAGAAATATTTATATTATTATTATTATTATTTGAATTGTTGTATGCTACATATATAATATTTGTGTATATACACATATATATACAATTGGGAAAACCTTTTTATTATTATTCTAATAATTATATTATTATTATTATTATTATTATTATGACTATACTACTACTACTACTACTACTACTACTGCTTTTTCTTCTTCTAATCAGAAAAGAATGTAACAATATGTTATAAATTATACTAAATTAAAATAAATGAGATTTCTTACCAAATTAGATGACAGAAAAAATACAATTAACGAAACTAAATATTCTACCATTAAGGAAATCTTCAAGATTTACACGTGTCGCACATCTAGAGTGTGGGACAGAGGATGGGGTGCTGCTATAGGGTAGGGGATCCGGTCTAGATTTAATATTTATAGATCATCTGACATTTTGTCGACTCATATTTATTTATTATAAATACATTTGCCATTTTAGCCTTCGATTGCAATTGGTGCACTACTCAATCAGATGGAAATTCTTTCATGAACTGAGTGTGTTCTCCCTACAGTTCATATTGAACCACATATTATATATTATCTATCTATCTATCTTGTAGAAGTGAGAATAACTTATCGATGTTTATGTCTCTTCCAATTTTTTTTTTTTTTTGGGGTGAATACTAAAATAGCCTTGTATAAATAATAGTAAATAATATTTATTTATGACCTTTTAGTAATTTTAAAATTAAGAGTTGGACTTCAAATTAAATACTAGATGAAATAAATACCATGATTACGAATACATAATTGGACCTTTAAGTGGATTCTATAATATTAAATTTTTGTCATACAGAAAAGTAAATAAATAAAAATAGCTGGCGACCCTTTTAAATTCATCCAGACTTTAGTGAAGAAATAATTTATTAAATACATTATTCTTTTATAACACTCTTCGATATCGATTGTAAAATGATTTTCTTTTTTAATAACATAAACCTATTAGACCAATTTACTATGTCTTTTCTCACTGTGATTTGTGGAGTAATTCATCAAAAAGAAAAAATACAAAGTTTGTAAGCAATAAAAAAATTTAAAAAGTACAAAAGCAAGTAAACTTATTGAGTATTATGTTACTATTCATCTAAAAATTTATTATTAACATGCAAGTAAATAAACTGAAATTTGAAATTAATAAAAATTATCCAGGTGTATCTTATGTGGGATACAAGTCGGCCACATCGATGGCTCCGGCCATATCTACGCGTGGATGTAATCAAAGACTGTTCACTCCGACGAACATTGATTGACTCCGTCTACACTCCTCTTCATGCATGCGCTCGATATGAATGCGGGATACCACTCCGTCGTATTGATATCTCACCTCGAATCGAGACCAATCAAAGTAAGTGATGGCTACGACCTCGTGACGTTACAGAATCGGGCCCAATCTAATCTTTGTTCATTTAGATTAAAAAATAAAAAAAGTGTCGACTTTTTGATTGAAAGAGAGTTGTTGTTGTGTTAGATTGATCTCGTTGGATTATTAAGAAAGAGTTTTTGCTAGTTATTTGTTTAGACTATTCAGTGAAAATGAAATTAAAGTATTCAAAACATGTAGTCACTTTTATATGGAATGAGAAAATATTTAATTAAGGGCGACTACATATATAATTGCTGCTTTGGTAAAGATGCCTTTGCGATGATTGCGGAAATATTATCGAAGGAAAAAGTTGAGAACATTCATCACGAGTCCACATTTGACGGAGACCCCTTTTCTGTAAGCTGGACTGTGGTGTGTTCAACATTTGTTCGTTCGGATGGTCGCTTAAGAAATCAGATTGGATTATTAGAGCAATCACTTGTTTGAAGCATTTTGATACTCATTCCTTTATTAATATTTCTAACACATTCCGATAAATAGAAAATAATAAATAATATCTGATGCAAACAGTCAAATAATACATAAATTAGGATGACTGGTTGGCTATTAAGATTGATCAATCTATGTTAAGTAAGATATTGTTTGGGCCCAAAAATAAATTTTTGAAATTAGATTCGGAGTGGGCTAATATTAGGTCCTTTTCGTCACGCCGAAATGAATTAATTAGGCCCAAGTCATTTCGACTCACGATGAACAGCCCGCATTAAAGGCCCAAACCCATGGCCCAACCGGCCAAAAAATATAAAGTATAAAATAAGAAAATAGAAATAATAATAAATTTAAAATTCAGAATCCCTTATGATTAGGGGTTGTTAGAAGGGAAACAACAGAATGGCTAAAAGTAGGCATGGTGATATCTGCACAAGCCTAAAATAAAGGCCATGTGATGATGAAATTTGAAATTTAAATAAGATGGCATAAACTGCCACATCTAGAAATAAGGACGGTCATTCATTTCTAATGGCCAGGCTTGGATAAACGTCCTGGCTCCAAGAATAAAAGATGGCGGTTATGGCCTGAATTCTATAAAGTGGAGCTGGATTCACCATTTGGAGGGCATCAACAACGATCAACAATCAACACAACAACAATTCTTTCAATCAAGAAGTCTACACTTCTTTGATTTTCTTAGTTTAAATGAACGAAGAATAGCTTTAGTTCAAGTAGGTAGAAAATCGTTGCATGTGTTTGTAGCCATACCTCATTCGGCTCGAAGTGAGGATATCAATGCACTCATTCCGTAACGTCACGAGATTATAGCCATCACTTACTCGGATTGGGTCTGGTTCAAGGTGAGATATCAATGCGGCGGAGTGGTATCCAGCATTCATATCGAGCGCATGCATAAAGAGGAATACAAACGAAGTCAATCAATGCTCGTCGGAGTGAACAACCTCTAAATACAACCATAGGTAGATATGGCCGGAGTCATCAATGTGGCCGATTTGCAACTAGAGTTCTTAGGGACTGCTCAATGCATATCTGTTATAGATATGACCCAAATCATCAATGCGTGTGTCTGTAGTCGAGTCCTGTAAAGTCTGTGTGGCGAGTAGCCATAGTCTTCGAATATATTTTCTCTTCGATTTAAAGCTTTTCGACCCTTTTCAAATTCTGAGAGTGCTAAATTTTTAAGTCATACATTGAGTTATAGGCAAGTAGAACCTCAGGGGTAGTGTTTGCCTACTCCGATTCAGTCGTTTTTTTTCAGATAAGAAGTCTTAGGCGCATTACATTTTGTTTTCACTTCAAAATACAAGACTTCCATTTGCGTACTCCTGCACACTGGCACGCCCACATCCGAACACCAGAAAGCTCACTTCGAATCGGTTGCTTTCCAATTGAACTCAGCCGGTTCGAACCCTAAGCAGCCACTTCGGCGCGGCCTGAGAAAATTTATGCAAACATATCTTTCTGGCACGCCTAGTGGGACAACACTTCGATTTTCGAAAAGGTTTTGTCAGTATCTAGGTCTTAAGAAGCACGTTTTATTTCGGTCAATTGCATATCTACATTCTTTATTAAAAAATCATAAAAAAACTGAAAATTAAAATTCATAAATAGCAAGTAATGGCACCACCACGCTAAGGAGCCAAACTCGAGCTGACCTCGGTTCAGACAATGAAAGCGAGGCAACCAGTGATCAGAACGAAGAGATAAGTAGACATAATCCACCTCCCAACATTCAGGTTATCATTGACAGCCTCGAGCAAAATCAGAAAGTGCCTGAAGGGGCGCCGATTCAAGAAGCACCTGCCTTGCTGGCCAGAGTGGCCAATTGTGGCGAAAACGCATCATACGTGATGGAAAAGTGGATCTCGAAATCCAACCGCAAGTTCCAGGAATTGATGGAAAGACAACGTAGAGAAGAATTGGAGAGGGCCGAACAGATGGCCACCATGTTAGAATCACTCCGAGTAACAGATCCATATTATGGAATGAACTTGCACAGCGTGGCAGCAAGAATGGACAACATTCCACCAGTGAGAGAACCTCCACGACGAAATGAGGTCGAACAACATCATAGGCCTGATTTTGCCGATGCACGGCCAGAACGATTGAACATTGGAGGTAATGATCGCTGTGGAAGGTACCCAACATGGATATCGACAAAAGAGTGGCATTCGAATCCAGGGAAGTACTCTTGGAAAGAGAAGGATTGGGCTCCAGGAATCATCCCGGCAGGCCTGAAACCCCCTATGCAATGCCACATATGGCAGAAAGACCCCAACCTACCACCAATCGAAGTGACAACACAGCCGTGTCTCGACAAGAGATACAGGAAATGTTGCGACAGGAACTAGCGAGGAATAAACGATCAGCCTCGCCACTTAGGTATTCTCGTCCCTATCCCCCCCATATTGACACGATTCCTTTTCCCCTAGGGTTTAGGGTCCCAATCTTTACTTTGTTTAACGGGGATGGGTCACAAACCACAATTGAGCATATTGCTAAATTTACCACCCAGTGTGGCGAAATCGGGATGGACAGGAACTTAAAATTGCATTTTTTTCCAAATTCTTTGACTGGAGAAGCCTTTTTGTGGTATATCAGACTTAGACCAGGGTCTGTTCCTGACTAGCCAACTATGGAGAATCTCTTCCATAGTCATTTCTATCGACTACCCCCTGAGGTATCCATATCGGAGTTAACCAATATGAGATAAATGCCTGAGGAATTAGCCGAGGAACATATGGGGAGATTCATCTGGGCCAGGCACTTTTGCCTAGTGATAAGTTTAGCTATAGGAGGCATGCACCTCGAATTAAAAAAGAAAATATTTTTCCAACAATTTGCATCAATTTTTGACTTAATTAGGCATGTCACTGAATATGAAAAACTGTTAAGAGAAAAAAATCGAAGAAGTCATCATGGCAAGGCCACTCACTATCAAGTAGGCCTAGCCGAAGTCCAAGATGAGTTGGTCAATGTCCAAAAAAACCAATGGGAAGTGGGCCTAGCCCAAGTCGTTGCCAAAAGAACACGGTCTGCCTAGCTTTGGTAAAACCAAGGGCATTGCAGCCTCACATCAAGATGCCTTCTGGCATGTTGAATAAGCCAGAGTTCCATTCTGAAATGGAGAGGTGCTATGGTTTCGACGTATCAAAAACCGAGGCTATTTTTGATCACTTATTGGCTGATGGCAAAATTAAAGTACCTAATGCTCATAGAATGCCAATGGCCAAAGAGCTGGAAGGCATAATGTACTGTAAATTTCATAATGCATGGACTCATAATACCAATGACTGCCTTGTTTTCAGGTGGATGATCTAGAGTTGTCTGGACAACGGCACTTTGCGCTTTCTATCGGAATGGGTGAATAAGAAAATGGGAATTGACAAAGAACCATTTCAAGCAGAGGGAGTGAACATGGATAACATTCAGGATGACCCAGCCGACAAGGAAAACCAGCAAAATGAGCAAGCAGTGACACAGTCAGAATGGCAGTTGGGCCTCTGCGCCAGATGCCATTCCGAAATGGCAACAATGCTATAGGTCTATCCAGCCGGAGCCTATTATCCCTGGGCCAATCCCATGGCCAACTTCTTCATGGTTCCACAGTTACCTATGGTGCCATATCCCCCTCATATGCTCGGGGGGCATGTGCCAATGGTGATCCATCGCATCAGAATTGGAATAAGAGGGATCGAAGTCCACCCCAAAGGGTCGATAGAGAACGGAGTGATAAGAGGAGGGCACCCTCTAGCCCACCTCAAAGACATGAACCAACTCGAGAACCGGTTTATTCTAGGTTCATTAAACCACCAGCAGTCCAAGAAGGACGCTGGACAGTAGTAAGGCATCCCAAGTTTCCTAGCGGAAAAGTCCTCGAGAAATGATACGAACACAGTACCGGAGGTACTTGCGACAACGCAAGGAAACTGAAATACTCAAAAAAGAAACAGCGAAACCTATCAAGGGCAAGGCACTGATGTCAGCAGAGCCAAGTAACCAGAAAAGCACCCCGACCGACATTCAATCGAAGACAAAGATTGCTGATCCAATGATATTGGAAAGTGATGAATCAAAGAACGATGGCCCAGGCGGACCAGCTGGTGTCAGAGAGGAGGATCTACTGAGTGAATGAATCGTAAAGATGGAGGAACTAAACCAGATCGACAAGGAGTTGCTAATGGAAACCACGGACATACCATCATCCAGTGGTGACGCTATTAACATGGAATGCAATATGGTATGGGCATACCCTTTCGATACTAATGCTAATAGTAATTCTCAGGATAACACAGGTAAAAGCAGCGAAGTATGGGATGACAGTAAGCCTGTAGCTTTCTTTGTGAGCAATGCCGAACAGATAGTCCAGAAGAGTAAGACAATCAAAGAAATCAAGGCTTTATTCTGGAAACCTCCGCCAAGCATGGCGAAGCATGTAAAGCCTCTCTTCTTGGCTGGCCATATCGATGGCAAGCCTACGAGAAAAATGCTGGTGGATAATGGCGCTGCAGTTAATATCATGCCTTTCCAAACCATGAAGCGCATCAGAAAGGAGAATGATGATCTCCTCAAGATAGATGTAGTGATCAGCAATTTTGCAGGAGGAAAAGCAGACATTATGGGTATCCTACCTATCAAAGTGAGTATCGGGACTAAGACAGTCACCTTTGCTTTTTTTGTTATAGACGCGAAGACTTCCTATAATGCTTTGCTAGGAAGGGACTGGATCCATTCCGCCATGTGCATCCCTTCAACACTACACCAGTTTCTGGTATTTTTAGGAGATGGTGAGAATGAGCCAGAGATGGTGAAGGCAGAAGAAAGGCCGTTCACGGTCAATGTGAATGTAGTAGAAGCTATGTAACGACCCGGCCCTTTAACTAATTCATTAAAACATAGCCAACTAAAACATGAAACTATACTTATTTTATTGAAAATATATCAGAGTAGTGCACAAAATACATAGTAATACAAAAGTTTATAACCTCACGGCCTCTCAAAAATACAAAATATCGGCCTCTCCAAAATACAAAATATCAAGCTTAATTCCGACTAGCAAAAGGCGCCGAACCGTTCCTCGATATCATCCTTAGTAACTCCCACCTCCTTTTCGGCTAAAATTATCATATAGAGAAATGATCAACATACACGTTGAGTAGGAATTTTCACTTAATAACATAAGGTGCTCGTGTGTATAGTAACTGCACATAATCACAGTGTATCACATAATATTTCACATTTTACTACCTTTCGAGTCACCTATTGGTGACTCCCTTATATCTCCCATATCAAAATATTCCAACCGTTCACATCGTTAACCCCAATATTCCATCCGTCCACGTCAATTCCATCCGTTCACATCGGTGGCTATCGTTAACCCCAATATTCCAACCGTTCACATCCCTATAACCAATACCAATACATGGAACACTCCGTCCATGCAAGATGGGATGGATGGCGAGAACTGTTTTAAGACCGACAAGCCCATTGCCGCCCGGCCGAACTCAACCCCATCCACATCGATAACACATTTGGGCCCGGCATGCACAAATAAAGAGTTCCACATATTGTCACATAAAGAACATACTTCCATACTTATAACTTTATATATAAAAGCATACAAATAGCATATTTTGGAATAATAAACGTACATGTTTTTATACTAATTCTAAGAATATAAAACAAGAATATAATTAGAAACATGCTTTCTAATAACTTGTAGTAGCATAATGAAGCATAATATCATGATAATAAAATGATAAACTAGCACTAAAAATTAACTTATGTAATTAAGGAAATTCCTACCTTAAACTAGCCTTCTTGATATTTATATATCTATATATATATATATATATATAAATATATATATTTGTGTGTGTGTGTATGAGAGAATATTATATAAATATAGATATGTGGGTGTGTGTGTATATGTGCACCTTGTGTGTGTGTGAAGAGAATTGTGTGTGTGTGACGTGAAGTGTGTGTGTATAGCTAGTAGGGAGTGTGTTTGTGTTTGTGTTGTATGTGTGTCATGTGCACTATCTATATATAGATATATATGTATGTACCGTGTGTGTGTATGAAGTGTGTGTGTTGTGTTTGTGAATAAAGGACAAAGTCTTCTATTTATAGTTTTTATACTAAGGAATGGCATTATTATATTTTATAAAATTAATTAGTATTAATGGTTATCTTCCAACTCAATGGATAGGTGGTAGTCTACACTTATACAAGTGTTACTCTAATTCCCCTTAGTTGTTACCCTAATCCCATGAATCATACTCTAGGTAAACTTGATGATTACAAATGTTACTCTTTGTAACATGATTTATACAAGTGTGAAGGGTCATTTAATGTTAGGCTCAAATATCTTTAAAAGATAAGATAAAAGATAACATATTTTTATCAACAATTATGTGTAGATTATATATATATACACACGGTCATATATATATGTAGATATGTAGATTTTCTTAGTTTGTAGATATGTATATATTTATATGACTATATATATATATATTTGACTATATGGATATATGAGTAGAATATCTCACTATTTTGATATAAGTGTTTGTTAAATATCTAATTAAATATTTTTAATCATATTTAGTGTTTAAGTTATTTATGTGAGTGTATATATATATACACGAACTTATATGTATATAGATATATAGATCTATTTATGTAAGTATGCATATATATGTATGAATTTATATATATATATATCAATATATTAATCGTAATTTAAAAAAAGTATATATATTTTCCTTATATTTTAAAAATTATAAGTAGATATTAATATGTAAGAAATTATAATAATTATTGAAAATTGTTTTAACTACTACTTATTTATATATTTCGAAACATAAAAATACTATATATATATATATAATTTTGTTACAAATAATTATTATTATTATAATTTTGAAAAATGCATGCATAGAATTATACATATCGATTTATATGCACATATATAGAATCAAATGGTTCGTGTGAAAACATAGTAGTTATTGTACATTTCACTTATAAAATAATAAAACATTAAACAATTTAATCACCTAGTTCGCGCACAAAATAATAATCACATAAAACTCTAGATAATTTAATCATATAATTAACTTTTAAAATACCTAGAAATACCGGGTCATTACAAGCTAGGTATTACTCCGACAATGTCGGACCTTATAGGTTTATCAGACAGAACAAATATGGCCGTCCGCTTTGTGCCACTTCGTTTGTGGCACCAATTAGTTTAGAGGTAGCAATGACTAAAGAGGTTAGCAGGCCTTGCAACATCAAAGAAATGCCGCTTTCTACTTTTCAAAATATTGATCATGAATAACGTCGATATAGACGAGATTGTAATAATTCCGGATAACACTGGATCAATAATAATAAATAAAACTTTGGCCTTATTGGTCAAAGACCTTTCCGATTACTACAGTTGTAATGCGGATGTAATTTATGATCATGATCAAAATCACACTTCGACAGACGAGATTACACTAAAAGAATTGAGTGTCGCTCCGACAAAGCTTAATGACATTAAGATCCAGGTTCAGGATCCTGTCATCGAAGTGGAGCTTGGCGATGAACATGATCATAGGCCTACATACATTAGTGCTTTACTGAGCCATGAAAATAAAAAGGCCATGATCAACATACTTAAGAAATATAAAGACTGTTTTGCGTGGAATTATGATGAAATGCCCGGTCTCAGCAGGGACTTGGTGGAGCATCGAGTACCCATTTTGCCTGGGTTTAAGCCACGAAAACAGCCTCTTCGACGCATGTCTGAAGAAGTCTGCGTGTTGATCAAAGAAGAGATTCGAAGACTTCTTAAGGCAAACTTTATCGAAGTGGCTAGATACCCTGAATGGGTGGCCAATGTCGTGCCAGTCATAAAGAAGAATGGAAAATTGAGAATTTGCATAGATTTCAGGGACTTAAACTTGCCGTCTCCAAAAGATGAATACACGATGCCAATGGCCGACATGATGATAGATGTCGTCGCAGGACATGAGTTCTCAACTCTTGTCGACGGCAACGCAGGATACAATCAAATCTTCATAGTCGAAGAGGATATCCCGAAACTGGCATTCCAATGCCCGGGGGGCATTGGTACCTTTCAATGGAAGGTTATGCCGTTTGGCCTTAAAAATGCTGGGGCTACATACCAGCGAGCCATGAACTGCATTTTTCATGACTATATGAATGACTTCATCAAAATCTACATTGACAATCTCATCATTAAGTCTACTAGCTTTGCTCAGCACTTAGAGCATTTGGTTAAGGCCTTTGAGAGGATGAGGAAATTTCAGTTGAAGTTGAACCCACTGAAATGCGTATTCGGAGTGGCCGCAGGCCACTTCCTTGGGTTTTTAGTGCATAAGAAAGGGATCGAGGTGGAAGCGAACAAGGCGAAGTCTATCTTGGCCGCCCAACCACCTCGAACCAAGAAAGAACTTCAACAGTTCCTTGGAAAGGTCAATTACTTGAGGAGGTTCACGACGAACCTTGCAAGTAAGACCAAGGTTTTCTCACCCTTGTTAAAGTTAAAAGACCATGACCAATTCGAATGTTCAGAAGAACATGGGCAGGCATTCGATAGGATCAAGGAAGCTTTGACTTCTCCTCCTGTGATGATGCCGCCGCGAAAAGGAGAGCCGCTTAAGCTTTACATTTCGGCAGCCGATAAGACCATTGGGGCCTTCTTGGCTCAGGACGATGAGAATGGCTTCAAACGGGCTGTATACTACTTGAGTAGGCATTTGAGTGATATAGAACAGAGATACCGTCCGATTGAAAAGCTGTGTTTAACCTTATATTTCGCATGCATCAAACTACGACACTACCTGCTGCTGGTCAAAGTATTGGTAATCAGTAGTGTCAATGTGATTAAGTACATGCTTTCAAGATCGATATTGCATGGTCTGATAGGCCGTTGGGCCATTCATTTAATGGAGTATCAGCTGCAGTTTGTTCTGCAGAAAGCTGTGAAGGGCCAAGCCTTGGCCGATTTTCTCATCGACCACCCCAGTATCAAAATAAATGATGAAGTGGCTCAGCAAATCGAAATGTTGCCAGTATTTTTAAAGCCATGGGTCCTTTAATTTGACGGGTCTCGAACAGACAAAGCATCCGGGGCAGGTATAGTTGTCATTTCGCCGTTAGGAATTAAGACTAGCATGGCAGTCCAGTTCGATTTCCCATGCACCAATAATCAAGCCGAATACGAGGCCTTGATCCTTGGATTAGAAGTACTATGTGAGTTAGGAGCATCCAGTGTCATTGTGACTAGAGACTCCCAACTCGTCATTAAGCAAATCCAGGTTACATTCTAGTGTCAAAATCCCATCCTTGATAGGTATATCTCCACGGTTAGTGCCTTGCTAATGGGATTCGATGAAGTAACATTTCAGCATGTGGCTAGGAAGTCTAACTTCAAAGCCAATGAGTTAGCTCAAATAGCCACTGGAGCAGAATTTCCCACAGATTGTATGGCCGCCAGTTATTCCATTGTAAGGCAGGCCCACCCCTCTCATTTCGAAAGAACCAATGTCTGCGCCATAGAAAGCACTATGAAACAACCTGAAGATTGGCATGAACCAATGTTAAATTATTTGAACGATCCTTCCCAAGGAGCACCTCGACGAATCAAGATGAGGGCCGCTAACTATGTGGTCCTGGGAGATAACTCGTTGTATCGTCGAAGTCATGATGACGTCCTTCTACAGTGTGTCGGATAGAATGAGGCGATGAAAATCATGATGGAAGTCCACGAGGGAGCAGACGGAGCCCATCAAAGTGGTCGCAAAATGGCATGGTTAATCAAACGATATGGCTATTTTTGGCCAAAAATAATGCAGGATTGTCATTGGCTTGCCAAAGGTTGCGAAAAATGTCAGTTACATGGTCTAATTTAGAGAGTGCCGGCGGAAGAAATGAATCTAATAATCAAACCTTGGCCATTTTGATGTTGGGCCATCGACCTAATAGGGGCCATTTTTCCTCCCTCTTCGAAACAACACACCCATATTATCACCGCCACTGATTATTTCACTAAATGGGTGGAGGCAATTCCCCTCAAACAAACCGATCAAGGAATGGTAATCAGATTTATCAATGAGCACTTGGTGCATAGATTTGGTATCCCTCAAACTATCGTAACAGATAGAGGAACCATGTTCACAGGGTCCGAAATTCAAGCATTTGCCACAGAATATGGCATCTAGCCTACACATTCCACACCATATTATGTACAAGGGAATGGGCAAGCTGAATCCACCAATAAAACTTTAAAGAATATCATTTCAAAAATGGTGGAAGAAAATCCCAGGACATGGCATCTATTGCTCTCTGAAGCATTGTGGGCTTATCAAACGAGCAAACGCACCGGCATAGGGACTACCCCATTTCGACTCACCTATGGCCACGATGCAGTCCTACCTATGGAAATCAGCGTGAGATCTGCACGAATAGCTCAACAAAATAATCTCACCATTGAAGAATACCATTAGAAAATGGTGGATGAATTAGATGCCGTAGAAAGCATCAGGATACAGGCGCCTGATTCCATAGAGGCTCAGAAAAAAAGAGTTGCCAGAGATTACGATAGAAAGGTCAAGGCCAAGAGATTTCAGATTGGCGACCTAATTGGAAAGGCCCCTTTTCGATCCGTTAGATAACTAGGGAAAGAGCCTATTTACTAGAAAGCATGGATGGGAACTTCCTCAGAGATCCGATTAATGGCAAGTATTTGAAAAAGTATCACCCTACACTATGGGAAACATTGTCATTAGAACGTCGGATTAGCCTAAGTCAAAATGGCCTCTAAGGCCAATCGTACTTAGAACGTTTTGCTCATTTGTGTATTCCAATTCAATCGTGTTATTAATACACTTATGAGATTTCCTTTCCACATGAGAATGGTTTTTGAAGAAATCTTGATACAAGCAAACCAAATAGCATAACGAAATGAGATAGATCGAAAGAGAAATCGAAATAATAGCAGGCAAAACTGAGCCAAGAATGGCTTAAGAGTTCAAAGAGCAAGAATAAAACGAAAATTTGTTCTGGCAACAAGCTGCAATTTAGGCTGGCACACAAGCCATATGAGCTAAGAAAGGATTAAAAGATAGTTAAGTGGCTGGGGCGTCCTTTTCCTGAGTTGTGCCACTCAGACCAGCCGCCTCGCCTGCTGGCTGGTAAGATGTCGAAGATGCCTCCGCCAGATGGCCAACCTCGTGCCCTCCTTCTTCACTAACCCTTGGGGTCCCTTCACCTAGAAAGTCAGCTCAAAATCGAGCAAAGAATAGATGTAAGGAGGTGGTCACCTCATCGAGCTCAGCAGCGGCAGCCTCAACTTGGCGCTTTCGTTCCAAGTCTCTCTCTTTAGCCTGTTGATAGGCCTTGATCCGATCATCGGAATCAGCTTTGAGCTCTTCGACTTCGTTGGAAAGATGGACCAATTGATGGTCCACTTCTTCGGTGAGCTTCCGCAAGCGTTCCATCTTGGCAACAAGGTTGTCTCGGGTAGTGGACAATTGCAGCTGCTGTTCAGCTCTCTGGTTCAGTTGAACCCTTTTCAGGTCGTTAACCAGAGGACCAGTGTTGGAGACATGGGGGGTCTAAATGAAAGCATGACTGCTTTCGCATTTTGTTCCCAAGCCAGGAACGTTCTTTTCGAAATCCTCATAAAACCGCCTCTTGCTAGGAGCCATCGTGAGACTGGCAACCTCTCGAAGAACCTCGTCAATGTGATTCTTTCTCATCACAAAGATAGCAAGAGCATGTTTGGAATCCACCCCGGCCAGAAGCTCTTTCAGTTCCTGAATATGGGTGTCTGAGAGGTGTGTGGCCACTTTAGGAACCGGGGCATCACCTAGAATAGAGTCGAGCCAGTCCACTGCTTCCTTGGCACTACTTAGAGGAGTTGAACCCGGCAGTGATCGAGGAGAAAAAACCTGCAGAAAAAAGAAAGGTTAGAGTACATGGACTAACGAGAGAGCATGGCAATTAGCAGGGGAATGGCATTACCTGAGAACTACCAGCAGGGGTGTCTGGCAACGAAGAAGTCATAGAGGGAGCTTGAGTGACGGGCTGAGCAATGGGCTGCAGAAATCGAAGTCAGAGAAAGATACAGCTAAACAAGCAGGAATAGGCCAGGGAGACATTACCGCAATTACCTTGACGTGGGGAGGAGGAGGCGGCATGTCCTTCCTGATAGGTGGACGAAGGCCTGGAATATCCACAGATGAGTATCCCACTGCAGAAAGATCAGCATGAATTCGGTCGATGGCCTTATTGACATCTATCTCTTCAGAGAGGGATTCTTCAACACTTTCTGCCTGAGGACCAGCAGAAGCAGAAGGGGTGCCAGTGGGAGAAGAGCCAGAAGAAGAAGCAGGCAGCACCAGGCACCTTTTCGTCGCTATTTGCTTAAAGCGCGCTCGCTTTGGGGCAGTGTCAGTTGAAATGGTGCGCTTGTTTTCGGCTAGAGGCCTGCAAAGGAAAGAAATCAACAAGGTGAAAAACGAAAAGAGAAAATCGAGGAAGAGATACCTGGTTTGATTCGTCGTCATCAGAATCGGAAATTTCGATCACTCCCTCAATCTTTGTGGAGTGGAAGTGACGGGTGGAACGGCGATTACCCACCTTGACAAGGGCTAGCGCAGGTGCAAGAGCAGGGCTTAGAGACGGAATGGGGATCCCAGCAAGAATGGCAGTAGCAGCGGACATCATAGCTTTAGTTTTCTTGCAGGAACCTAGAGGCAAAGTGAGTAAGAAGTTCAGTAACCATATGATAACAAAACCAAAGCACAGGAAACAAGGGTGAAGGTAATACCTTCCCCTTCTATGGTCACTGCGTTACTTCGAAAAGGAACGGCATGCGACGACCCGGTAACTCCTATTGTTATTATTAATATTTTACTTAGGATTTATTTCCATTATGTGATAATTATTGTGTGAATATATGTGATTTGTGAATAAACGTGCGTTATACTACCTGCATTTTTTAAAATGTGATTATTCCATCATTTGTTTTCTTAGCACTTGAAAAATGCAAAATACTAATTCCTGAAAATTTTATTATGATTTTCGAAGTTTTTTAAGAGTAAAATTATTATATTACTTTATAACTTTGACCTTATAGTTTTAATTTTGAATGGTGATTATTATTTTTGGAAAATTTATTTAATTATATATATTTTAGGCTTGTATTTATTTTATTTTCGAATTTTATAAATAAATTATACAATTTTTGAATCTTATAAATACAACAATATATTTTATGATTTTAAATGTATAATTTTCGAATTTTAATTATTTATAAACCTAATTTTCGGATTTTAATTAAATGATAAATATAAAGTCTAGATTTTTAGTATATTTTATAATTGTTTTGCAAAAATATCTCCTCTAATACATATATTAGTGGTAAATTCTATATTTACATATCCACACACACATCCATACATTTATTAGTGGTGATTTATATATTTACATGTACACACACATATTCATATACAAACTAGTGGGGAATTATATATCTACATCTCCACACACACATCCACATATATAGACTAGTGGTGATTTCTACTTCTACCTATACACACACATGTCCACATATATATACTTGGTAATATCTATATCTACCTATACACACACATGTCCACATATATATACTTGGTGATATGTATATCTACCTATACACACACATGTCCACATATATACACTTGGTGATATATATATCTACATATACACACATATGTCCACATGCACATATATATATATATACTAGGTAGTTTTCATCACACAAAAACACAAACTAAATCCCGCCAACAACCTCCACACCCACAAAATCTTGCATTTCCCAAATATGTATCACACTATATCATTGGTAGACCTTCCCATATACCTATATATATAATTACCCCTCTTTCTAAACATATATATAGACATATTAACCTTTCTACATATATATATACCCTCTTACATTTACAAATCCTTTCAAAACCCCACTTTCTTCTTACATCTTTGAAAACTACATATATACATACCTATCTCTCCCCTTACAAATATATATACACACATTAGTAGCCTTTTATATATTCTCCCTACTTTTGTAAATCACTTTTGGAAAAAGGTAGGAGTTTCCTTAATTGCATAAGTTAGTTCTAGTTCTAGTTTTACATTTTTGCTATCATGTTATTATGCTAAATATTATGTGACTATGTGCACATATCACACACGCTCACCTTATGTGATTAAGTGAAATTTCTACTCAACCGTCGCGTTGACTCCTCTTTTCCAATACTTTTTAGACAGAAATGAGCAGAGGCATTTGAGGGACGCAATGGAAACGAAACCATGGGTGTTTTGAAGCATTTTACTTAATAAAGTTACTTTTGTATTTTGTGAAAATTGTAACTCTTGTATTTTGTATATGTTTTATGTAAAAAAAAATTACTATTTATGTTTAATAAAATATAAAGGAATATCGGGGTCGTTACACGGCAAGTCAAAAGAGCTCAACCCTACGAACTCCCACGGCGTCATCAGTAAACAAGCTGCTGAAGGTAACCTCATCACGGAAGCTCATGGGCCTTTTGAGGGGAAGGTTGGGGATAATCACCCATGGGACGAAGTTAGATAGGGGGGGGTGGGGGCAGACAAGCATAGAGGTTTATAAAAGGTGGACCAGTGAGGAGCCCGATCCTCTAATTTCTTCCTAGCGATATTGAAGTGTTCTTTGGCCCTAATTATCAGTTTGTCTTTCTTTTCGAAAAATGTAATTGAGGCTTGCCTAATGCATCCATCGCGGTCAAAAGGATTCCAGGTAACATTATAAAAACATTCGAATTTTTCAATACATTTTTTACCCTCGACAGATTTGACACGCACGTCTTTGGGAAAGGGCACGTTCGTGGCAACTTTTGGAGGCAAGGTCGAAAAGGTGAAATGGGCTATGACCGCATGAGTAGGCTCTTGTATTTATTCAACTTAAAATGTGATGAGTTAATCGTCATGACTGGGGCGGGCAGTGATTGAGTGAGGCCGAACTGACGGGCCATGTAGTGAGGAGTATACGGCATGAGTCGGCTAGAAACCATATTGTCAAAATGAAAACAATATGGTAGGTCTCTAGTAGTAAGGAAAGAGGCCCATCGCCTTTGATCGCTGGTGTGGAAGGAATGAGACCTATGGCGGCAGAATGCCGGGTCACCACTACACAGCACGTCCCAATCTAGAATGTTGTCATCTTGTGGAAGATAGAATCGAACGAAGGCTCGTTCGGGATGGGCAACTGAAACATTGGCGCGCGCCAAAAAGGTGGCGAAAAGCTCCTTCTCCATCCTCATATCGGTAGTCCTGGCACACAAGTGGGGAAAGTAGGCCCGTAGCCACATCTGGACCAACTAAAGCCCCCCATGATATATCTCCCTCTTCTTGGGGTCTTGCCCCACCTTTACCAGCTTACGTAGACCCTTGTAAATAAAAGCCAACACTGCTGGACCCAAAGCCAACTCGGCGCCCGCAGCTATCGCCCCAGCCATATAATAGAATTCCATGATCTGTTGGCAGGACTGGCTGCAGAAAACATACCGGCACAGCCACAATGCCAGAAATTGAACATGGTTTTCGTCAGAAACTGGGGTGGCCTTGTTGACGAAGTGGGAGATAATGTGCCCATAACTGGTTATGGGCTTGCTCTCGCGAGAAAGGTGGGAAATCTCTAGTACGTCAAGGTCATCGTACCTTACGTCGACGCCAATCGGACGGCTAGATGAACAGAAGCCCGCCAGCTACTCCAAATCAAGAAAGGTTAGGGTCATGGTGCCGACGGCGAAATGGAAGGTGTTGTCGAGTCGGCACCAAAAGGTCAACGCCGCCTGAAAAAAACCCCATGTCGAGGGAATAAGGGGATTTCAAAATCTGGATGGGCTCGTAGATTCCAATACTCCTCCATAACTGGCCATAGACGGCTTCGACGCGAGCACACTAGTTGATAAAATCGTGATGAACGGAAAAGTAGGGCGACCACAGCCAGTTACGAACGGAGGTGCCAAAGACATGGCCCTCCGGGTACGGCAAGTGCTCTTCAAAGTGAGCTAGATCAGGAGGGTGGTCGTGTGGGACTTCCCCGCTGAGGGTGGGGCCCAGAGGGTGAGAGCCTTGATGAGAAAAAATGGTGGATCCTTGAGACGCCATTGATGAATGAGGAAATTAGGGTTTCGGATTTGGGGGAATAAAGAGTGAAGATGAAGACGAAGGTAGGTGATTGGGGAAAAGCAGAAGGGTTTTTAAAAGTCAAAATTTATCGACTGGAAGGAGTCCTAATATTTATGGGGATGAGCACATAAAGGTCTAGAGTAAATAGCAGATTAAGAGTTAGGGGGTAAGAAGAGTCTCAAGCATGGGAGAACACTGACTGAGAAACGGCTAGTATTGGGACACTCAAAGGGTGCCATCATGATGACGCTAGTAACAACCGTAATTCGGGATGAGCAAAAAAAGAGAAAAATATTTAAATATATCCATAAAGGAATAAATGCAAAAGGTTGCAGAAAGTGCCATAGTGACATTCTCATGGCCTGGCGATCGAACATTGATGGTAACATGAAAGCCATGGCATTTATAGTAGTTTGTTGTTAAGAAGGAAAAAGGGCTAAAATTGCCACGGTGAATATGACAAGCATGAATAAAAAGCCGCCAAATTTAATGGCGCAAAAGGGATAAAGTTTAAATCAAGTTATGGTCAAATCTTACTAATTGACCACAACTTGTGCGGGGCATTGTTTTGGCCCAAAAATAAATTCTTGAAATCAGATTCGGAGTGGGTTGATATTAAGTCCTTTTCACCATGCCGAAATGAATTAATTGGGCCCAAGTCATTTCAACTCACGATGAACAGTCCGCATTAGAGGCCCGAACCAAAATAAATAAGAAGCCCATGGCCCAGCCGGCTAAAAAATATAAAGTATAAAATAAGAAAATAGAAATAATAATAAATTTAAAATTCAGAATCCCTTATGATTAGGGGTTGTTAGAAGGGAAACAACAGAATGACTAAAAGTAGGCATGGTGATATCTGCACACGCCTAAAATAAAGGCCATGTGATTATGAAATTTGAAATTTAAATAAGATGGCATAAACTGCCACATCTAGAAACAAGGGCGGTCATTCATTTCTTGTAATGACCCGGTATTCCTTAAATATTTAAATAATTTATATGAAATCTTATGCTTCTTGAAAATGTTATTCTTATTTGTTATTTTTAGTTTGATTTTCAGAATAATGTACAATTTGAACGGTAAAGTACTAATTTTCGAATTTTGATTACCATTCTTGGAAAATTCATCTATTAAATACTCATTAGTTTTCAAAAATACTATAAATAAGTATTCTATACTTGTATGCATGGAGGAGATGCAATTTTGAATAAATTACATGATTTTCCAAATTTTAGACGAGTTTGACATTCGAACACAGTTTTCGAACTTTCTATGTCCTAAATTGCAATTTTCGAAAATATAACTAAAACATTTTTAATTCCTGGGAAATATGCATATAATTTCAGATTTATAAAGATTAAATTTCATAATTTTGGAATTTTTCTAAATTAATTATGAATTTTCGGATTTTATGCCCTAAAAGCCCCTAAGAAATGACTAAATTGTATTTTCTACCCCTAGATATTATTTCTTTCCATAATTATATATATAATACAAGAAAATAACTTACATTTTCAGATTTAAAAGAGGGGTGGACGAATTTTGGGGGGATTTTGGGAGACAAAATTGTTAAATGTTAAATACTTGGTGTCTAGTGAGTCTTGCCCTCCAAGTTGCCAAATACAATGTATTTATACACTTGTCCCATACCTTCTAGATGCAAGAACACATGCTTGGTCATGGTTAAAATAGAGCAACACTTAAGCCACTTAGACCCAAATACTTGGCCAATTAGGGTAATAAGTAGAAAAGGACTTAATGCTATTTTAATACTATGTCTTGTTATTAGTATATATGTAATATTGCTTGGAAAAATACCAAAACCACCACACACACACCCTAAAATCCGGCCACACACACACACACACACACACACTTCATTCCTCTTGTTTTCATTCAACTTTCCTAAGATCCTTCAAGTCTTGAAATCCTCTCACCCCTTCAAACAGTCTCCCTACTTCAAACCCTACAAAGAAAGAAAGAAAGACAATCAAGGTAGAAATTGGCCTATGGCATGAGTTAGGGTTAGAATTTATCAAACTCTTAGTATTTTATCTTCCCAAGTAGGCCTAGGAAGTAACCACAAGTTGGTTTCCATCTTGGGTCCAAGGGGATACAACATATGTTAGTTATATATGTGTTTATGATGCATGTTAGGTTACAATCCTTGTATATGCATGCTGAAAATTGTTGAACTTATGCTTAAGTGATGCTTGAGTCCTAAACTATCATGTTTTCTATCTTGTTATAGTCTTATTTGTGTTATTTATGTGTTATAAGATAAAACTTTAAGGTTTTAAAGCTGGAAAATTTGAGGTGTACACCTGCTGAAATCACTGTTCATGCAAAAACTTTGGTTTTCGAAGCTGAAAAGTTTGATTTTTGCACGGCTTGAAAATCCGAAAATTTCCAACCAAAAACCTGGTTTATATACTTTAAATTTAGTGTAGAATAAGCTTTAGAAACAGGTTTTGAAAAGCTAGAGGTTTGGTTTACGAGAACTGAAAATTTCAGCGGTTGCGCGCTAAAAGTGTGTCGCGTCGCAGTTTGCAAATTCCAGCTCTTGTAAGCTGAAATCTCGGTATTTTTTTCCAAATAAAAGTCCATTTTACAACCTTAGACATATATGTGAAGACTTTCAGGAGGTTTGAAGGCTTGAAGTTTCTGTTTGCATGTGCTAATGTCGGTTTCGCAAAAATCGGAAATTGTGTTACTCCATGCTGAAATTTGTGCACTAGTCACTGAAACAGTTTGTGTTATGTTGAAATTGTGATTCAAATGTGTTGGAATTACGTGTGTAAGGGCCCTATATGTGTTCGGTATGGATGGGGCTAGAGTTCGGCCGGGCGGCAATGGGCTTGCCGGTCTTAAAACAGTTCTCGCCATCCATGCCTATTCCCATCTTGTATGGACGGAGTGTTCCATGTATTGGTTGTGGGTCGTACGATTTCGGCATATGCCCGGGATATGACCACCGGTGTGTTTAGGTTGGGTGGGAGTTTCGGTTGGAATTGGATTACGGCACGGCAAGATAAGGTAGCCGCCCGTCGAGGTGGAAAAACAGTAAAATTGTGTTGGAATGTGATGCTCTATTAGAGCTGAAATTTATGTGCATTTATCAAGAACTGAAATTTCTATGGTTTTATGTGCTCTTTGTGACAATATGCAATTTCACACGAACACCTCATGCTCTATGCAAATTTCTACTCAACATGTGTATATATTGACGTTGCTTTCCATTATGTTTTTAGCCGGATTTGAGACACCGGAAGATAGGAACGAGGAAGACTTAGGAGGGCGCTTCGAGGCTTTTAGTTAGTTATGTATGCATTGTGCTAGAAACTTAGTAGTTAAGTTATGTATATGTTGCGTCTATGTAATAAACGACGTTTGTAAACTCATCTTTTGGAATATTAGTACGCGTGTTTGGTTTCATTACATTATAAAATAGCATGTTTTTGTGAGATGGTTATAAATAGATGTTTCATAATTAGCTAGAGGCTTCGGGGCGTCACATTTCTAATGGCCAGGCTTGGATAAACGTCCCGGCTCCAAGAACAAAGGATGGCGGTTATGGCCTGAAGTGTATAAAGTGGAGCTGGATTCACCATTTGGAGGGCATCAACAACGATCAACAATCAACACAACAACAATTCTCTCAATCAAGAAGTCTACACTTCTGTGATTTTCTTAGCTTAAATGAACAAAGAATAGCTTTAGTTCAAGTGGGTAGAAAATCGTTGCGGGTGTTTGTAGCCATACCTCATTCGGCTTGAAGTGAGGATATCAATGCACTCATTCTGTAACGTCACGAGGTCGTAGCCATCACTCACTCGGATTGGGCCCGGTTCGAGGTGAGATATCAATGCGGCGGAGTGGTATCCAGCATTCATATCGAGCGCAAGCATGAAGAGGAGTACAGACGAAGTCAATCAATGCTCATCGGAGTGAACAACCTCTGAATACAACCACGGGTAGATTGGCCGGGGTCATCAATGTGGCCGATTTGTAGCTAGAGTTCTTAGGGACTGCTCAATGCATCTCTATCATAGATATGGCCCAAGTCATCAATGCGTGTGTCTGTAGTCGAGTCCTGTAAAGTCTGTGTGGCGAGTAGCCATAGTCTTCGAATATATTTCCTCTTTGATTTAAAACTTTTCGACCCTTTTCGAATTCTGAGAGTGCTAAATTTTTAAGTCCTACATTGAGTTGTAGGCCAGTAGAACCTCATGGGTAGTGTTTACCTACTCCGATTCAGTCGTTTTTTTTTCAGATAAGAAGTCTTGGGTGCATTACATTTTGTTTTCACTTCGAATTACATCACTTTTTCACTTCGAAACACAAGACTTTCATTTGTGTGCTCCTGCACACTAGCACGCCTGCACCTGAACACCAGAAAGCTCACTTCAAATCGGCTGCTTTCCAATTGAGCTCAGCCGGTTCGAACCTTGAGCAGCCACTTTGGTGCGGCCGGAGAAAATTTATGCAAACAGATGCATTAGGCCTATAGTTTACTTAGCAATATTGTTTGCATTTTGATGTTAACAGGGGACATAGTAGAGTGGTTTGAATATTTTAAAGAAGAAACTCCAAACTCTAAATAAGTTTATGGACAAAATGAAATAGCTTGCAAATGGCAAAATAACCAAAAAATGATTCTCAAATCTCCAAAAATCACAAATCAAACAAGGCGGCCCATGGAGAAAGAGAGCTCATGAGTCATTCAAGCAGCTCAGCTAGTTTTGCTTGAATTTATGAATAAACTGCAGGCTTGGGCTCGAGCTCAAAATATAAATTTGGATTCAATTTATATATTTTATAGACGTATAAATTACATTTTTCTTTTATCTCTTCTCCTCAAATTAAATGCACATTTATTTTCTTCATTTTTCTTGAACTTCGAAATAAGGATTTATTAGGTGACCTTATCTTCATTTTTTCAACAGCCAAGTAGGCTTGACATAAGAAAATTTGGAAGAAAAATCACAAAATTCCCAAGTTTTTGTGAGTGGCCGGACTTCAGCCAATTTCGTTGCCAATTCGGAAGAAAAATCACAAAATCCGGCCAAAATTGAAATTTTAGAAAAGTTAAAAGGATGAAAATTAAAAAATAAGAAATAAAGGTTAAAAATCAAAATTGGCCAAGCTTAGTGGACCAAAACTGCATTTTCCCCTCATTTTTCATTTTAACTTTATTTGTGATACTGGTATCTTCTAAATTTTTAATCATTTTGAACAAAGCTCTCGTTATAGTTTTAAATAAGGGTTAATTTTGTTTTTAGTCAATTTTGGTTCTTCATGTTTAGATGTTTCCAAATGTTGGTCCCTAACGTTACTGTTTGAGCCCAAAAATGAATTTTTGTATAAATTCGGAGTGGGCTGATTTTGGTCCTTTTCGCCACGCTGAAATGAATTAAAAAGGCCCAGGCCACTTCGGCGCGCCCACAGAGCCCATGTTGGAGGCCCAGGCTGGAATGAAGTTACGGCCCATGGCCCAATTGGCCAAAAATATAAAATAGAAAATAGAATAATAAATTTAAATTCAAATCCCTCACTTTTAAGGGTTGTTGGATGGAGAATAACAGAATAGCTAAAAATATGCATTGTTATGTCTACATATGACTAAAATAAAGGCCATGTGGGGTTAATATTTGAAATTTAAATAACATGGCAACAACTGCCACCTCTAGGAATAAGGACGGCCATTCATTTTGGCCAGGTTTGAATAAATCATTCCAGCCCCAAGAAAAAAGGGATGCAGTTGCAGCTTGAGGCCTATAAAGGGAGCTGGATTCTTCATTTTCAAGGACACAACGTCAATCAACAATCAACACAACACAATTCTCTCAATCAAGAAGTCCACACTTCTCTAATTCTTTAGCTTAAATGAACAAAGAATAGCTTTAGTTCAAGTAGGTAGAAAATCGTTGCGAATGTTTGTAGCCAAACCTCATTTGGCACGAAGTGAGGATATCAATGCACTCATTCCGTAACGTCACGAGGTCATAGCCATCACTCACCCGGATTGGGCCCGGTTCGAGGTGAGATATCAATGCGACGGAGTGGTACCCAGTATTCATATCGAGCGCATGCATGAAGAAGAGTACAGGCGGAGTCAATCAATGCTCGTCGGAGTGAACAGCCTCTGAATACACCCACAGATAGATATGGTCGGAGTCATCAATGTGGCCGATTTGTAGCTAGAGTTTTTAGAGACTGCTCAATGCATCTCTGTTATAGATATGGCCCGAGTCATCAATGCGTGTGTCTGTAGTCGAGTCCTGTAGAAGTCCGTGTGGCGAGTAGCCATAGTCTTCGAGTGTATTTTCTCTTCGATTTAAAGCTTTTCGACCCTTTTCGATTTCGAAAGTGCTGAATTATTAAGTCCTACATTCAGTTGTAGGCAAGTAGAACCTCAGGGGTAGTGTTTGCCTACTCCGACTCAGTCGTCTTTCAGATAGAAGTCTTGGGCGGATTACATTTTCATTTCGTATTCACTTCGAATCACATCATGTCATTTCGAAATACAAGACTTCCACTTGTGTGCTCCTGCATACTGGCACGCTCGCACCCAAACACTAACAGCTCACTTCGAAATGGCTGCCTTCCCATCAAACTCAGCCGGTTCGAACCTTGAGCGGCCACTTCGGCGCGGCCGGGGGAAATTTATGCAAACATATCTTTTTGGCACGCCCATTGGGACAACTAATTTTTTAGTAAGGCCATTCGGAGTGCCAACCCCCTGATCAACCCACGGCCGCGCCAAAAATTATATTCAAACATATCTTTCTGCCACGCCCAGTGGGACAACACTTCGATTGTCGAAAAGGTTTTGTCAACATTTAGGTCTTAGAAAGCACGTTTTATTTCGGTCAATTGCATACTTGCATTCTTTATTGAAAAATCACAAAAAACTAAAAATTAAAATTCAAAAACAGCAAGTCATGGCACCACCATGCTTAAGGAGCCAAACTCGAGCTGATCTCGGTTCAGACAGTGAAAGCGAGGCAGCCAATGATCAGAACGAAGAGATGAGTGGAAATAATCCACCTCTCAACGTTCAGGCTATCATTGACAGGCTCGAGCGAAATCAAAGGGCGCCTGAAGAGGCGCCCATTCAGGAAGCACCAGCCTTACTGGCCAGAGTGGCCAATTGTGGCGAAGACGCATTATATGTAATGGAGAAGTGGATCTTGGAATCCAACCGTATGTTCTAGGAGTTGATGGAAAGACAGCGTAGGGAAGAATCGGAGAGGGCCGAACAGATGGCCACCATGTTAGAATCACTCCGAGTAACAGATCCACATTACGAAATGAACTTGTGCAGCGTGGCGTCAATGATGGACAACATTCCACCGGTGAGAGAACCTCTACAACGAAATGAGGCCGAACAGCATCGCAGGCCTGATCTCGCCGATGTACGGTCAGAACGATTGAACATTGGAGGTAATGATCGCCGTGGAAGGTACCCCGATATTGATACTGGAAAAAGAGTGGCGTTCGAATCTAGAGGGGTACTCTTGGAAGGGGAAGGATCGGGCTCCCAAAATCACTTCGAAGGACCTGACATCCCCTATGTAATGCCACACATGGCAGGAAGACCCCAACCTGCCACCAATGCCGTTAATCCCACCAATCGAAATGACAACACAGCCGTGTCTCGACAGGAGATACAGGAAATGTTGCGACAGGAGTTGGCAAGGCATAAACGATCAGGCTCGCCACCCAGGTATTCTCGTCCCTATCCCCCTCACATTGACAAAATTCCTTTTCCTCCAGGGTTTAGGGTCCCAATTTTTACTTTGTTTAACGGGGATGGGTCACAGACCACAATTGAACACATTGCTAAATTTACCACACAATGTGACGAAATCGGAATGGATGGTGTGACGACCCGAAACCCTTGGCTAGTTATAGAGAAATGCTACAAATACTTGTAATTTAGTAAGCTGAATTTTTTTTTTTTTTTTTTTGTAAAAGTCATTTATTAAACATAGCAAAATACCAAGTACATGATAATAGTCCTAAATACATAATACGACTACAAAGACTCGTCTATGTCTTCTTCTAGCCAAAAGCTCCAAATCGCCCCTCGCTATCCTCCTCGTTGATAACCTCATGCTCATGTCTGGCTAAAACATTAGATATTTAACAATGTCAACAATCATGTTGAGTAGTAATTTCACTTAACACATAAGGTGCGCGTGTGTGACTTGAACATACATATTTTCACGTTTTGTATCAACATCATGCAAAATTTCAGATAATAAGAATAATAAATTGCACACTTTTCTACCGTTTTCGCCTCGACGGGCGACTACCTTATCTCGCCGTGCCGTAATTCAATTCCAACCATTACTCCCACCCAACCAGACACTCCAGTGGTCATATCCCGGGCATATGCCGATTTCCTACGACCCACTTCAGTACATGGAGCACTCCGTCCATGCAAGGTGGGATTAGGCAACGATGGATGGCGAGAACGTTTAAGATCGGCAAGCCCGTTGCCGCCCGGCCGAACTCAGCCACATCCACCCCTATTCACATTGGGGCCCAACATGCACACATAAACTTCATGTATAACACATAGTTGTACAAAATTTCAGTATGCTTTCACACTGATCTCATATAAATTAACACATTTTTCAACCTTTACGAACCGAAACTTCACAGTCTGCGAACACTTAAGGCGAGCAGAAATTTTCAGTTTGTGAGCACGAAATTCCAGTCTAAAACCTGCTGGAATTTTATAAATATGTTTATAAGGTGGAACAATAAAGTATTTGTTGGTAAAATGTCGAGTTTTCAGCTTATAAGACTTGGAATTTTTAGATTTGCGGCGTAAAACGCTTAAGTGCGCGACTGCTGAAATTTCCAGCCCTTGAAGCCGAACTTTGCAGCTTTAAAAATACTGTTTTTCCAGCTTAATATACACTGGAATTACAGCTGGTAAAACAGGTTTTGAGTTTGGAAAAATCGAATTTTCAGTTGTGCAAAAAGAAGAAAATTTCAGCATAGAACACAATTTCCAGCTTACACGTTTCAGATTGCGATCAAGATTTTCAGTTTGCGAAATACTTGAATTTCCGTTTAAAACATATTGAAATTTCACCTTGGAATTTTCAGCTTTTCAAAAATAGATTTTCAGCTTATAAAATTCAAAATTCCAGCCTTGAAAAACAAGATTTTCAGCTGCGGAACAGTAATTCCAGTTTGAAAGCAGAATTTCCAGCTTTGACAATAATTACAATTTTCAGCTTTTAACACTGAATTTTCGAATTCTAAAACATAAATCAAACCCTAAACACATAGATAAACCCTAAACAAGCATGAAATCTAATTTTTAGCAACATAGATCCAACAGAAACGTTCAATTTTCCAGCGCAATTGTTCATGAGCATACAACATGCGTTTAACTAAATTATCGTGAAATCCTTTCGGACTGAGATGGTAACCAACTTGTGGTTACATCCCATGTCCTAATAGGAGAATAATATGCTAACACTATAAGAAAACTAGCTCATGTATCAAGAGAAATCACTACCTTCTTCTAAAGGGTTTTCTTCTTTTCTTTCTAGGTTTTGAAATAAAGTAGTGCAAGAAGGAGAAAAGGTGAGTTTGTGGGGTAAAATGAACCAAAAAGAGGGAGATATGGGAGTGTGTTTGGCCGGCTGTTTAGGTGAATGAGGGTGTGGTGTTTTATTTTCTTGCACATTTAGTTACTTATACTAATGTTAGAAGAAATGGAAGAAATAGGATTAAAATAGGATTAAGTCTTAATCTAATGATACCTTCTTTCCAACTCAATACCCAACTAAGAAGTCTAAGGGTGCTTAGTGGTGGTCTATAAGTGCTTAGTGGTAGTCTAAGTAATCCTTGACCATACATGTAGGTATACTTCTAGAGAAGTATATACAAGTGTCTCTACAAGTGTACATGGATAGTGATTGGTAGAAGATTGAGACCTAAGGGTTAATATCCACCATGCATTGAATTTATGCATATATATATGCTGAAAAAACGTCCTCCCCCTTTAATTTTCTGAAATTGTGAGTTATTTCATGTATTTTGGATATTTTATTGAAAGTATGGAAGAAAATAGTCTTTAGGGGAGACAAATGCAATTTATGCATCCTTTAGGGCTTTTCCTAATATATATATATATGAAAACTAAATATATATCTATATACACATATATATGGTTTTATGTGTTAGAAATTTAAATAATTATTCTCAAGATTATTTTGCGAAAGTGACGCATTTTGGTGAAATGGCATTTATAAGAAGTATAGAGAAAATTCCTAATCTAATGTGTGTACATCTATATATATATATAAACGTGTTTAAGGATATATATATACATACTATATTTTTCTTGAATTTTTATGTATGGAAGGATGGTTAACCATCGATGAGAAAATAATCCTATATCGATGCATGTTGTAAATAAAACGAGCACATTTTGCAAAACAATATTGTTTCGTAAATGATGCATATAACATGCAAGTCACGTAAGTCACATACATTTAAGCATATATAATAGAACGTATGATTGAAAGATTGGGTCCTTACAGATGGAAATTTAAAACTACATTTATTTCCGAACTCCCTAACTGGAGAAGCCTTTTTGTGGTACATTAGACTCAAACCTAGGTCTGTTCCCGACTGGCCAACAATGGAAAATCTTTTCCATAGTCATTTCTATCGACTACTGTTGAGACTTTGCGCAAGTGCACGCAGTCGTACAAATAATATAGAAAGTGAGTAGAGTGTCGAATCCACAGGGATTGAGATTTGGCCCGTCAAATTGACTTGTGTTGCTTATCTAAATTGATCAAATTGAATAGTGTTTGTGATTTTCTAAATAAATCCTAATTTTCTTAATAAAAACGACTTACGAAGAACAATAATACCAAATAATCAAGGCGAGAAAAACAAGTGTAAGGTGGTTTCATTCACGTAATTTGCTATTCTAATCCAATCCCCAATTTGAGTGGTTTTCGTAGTTGTGTGAAGCCTAGGAACGAATATATCCACAATCTCTCTCGAGCATTGCGGAATTAACTCATACAATTCCTCTAAGCCTAAGACTAACCAATTCTCATTCAATTAATCCCAACTTTCGAAGTATTTATATGAATTTTTAAACACTGCCTTAAGGCTCAATCAAAGTTAAATTCATTCTCATGCAACTTTAATCCAATTGATCTTGTCTAATTAGAGCTAATATCGTGAATCGTCTCTCGACCTCATCACGATTCCCAAATTCAATAATTAGGGGTCATCAAACCTTAACCACGTATTTAACCGTTAAACAATAATCACACAACAAAGACAATATATGAAAACCAATTCAAACTCGTAGGATTTTCATAGAATAGCAAAAAATCAATGAATTACACCATCCTTACACTTAATTTAAATTAGTTCATAAAGAAATTGAACATAAGAACGAAGAATGCAAGAGAATTCATGGAAAGAGAAGAAGGGAACTTAATTGCTGGAATTCTCAGGCGTGGAACTCTCCTCGTTCGGTTGTTTCTCCCTTCAATCTTGAATTCTCCCGTCTTCCGTTCTTCCCAAGGATCCCCAAGAGATGAAAACCCAAGCAGAAAAAAAGTAAAAACTCAAAAACTAAAAAGAACAAGAATGATGAATGTCTAAAAGCCTCTCCAAGTTCTCATCTATCTAGATCTGAAAAAAAAACATCTCCCCTTGAATTCCGCATGAATCTAGACTCAAAAGTGGTAGAGAAACGTCTAACAAATCTTTCCAAATCAGCACCTCAGTCAAACACGGAAAGTTGTTAATTGCTGTCGCAGACGTTGCGTATGTACGCAAGATCTTCTGCGTACATACACAAATTTACAGATTTATTTTTCTTCAACTTGCTGGCCTTCGGTAAGTACTCAAGATTTCTTGCGTACATACATATTTTTACAGCCATTTTTCCTCTGAATTGCTTGCATTGGGTTGTTACTCGAAATAGTTTGCTTCTGATTCCACTTTTCATGCCCTTTATGGTCTTTTTCCCTTCTTACCTACAAAACAACGATTTTGCTCAAACTTACGCATAATAAGGCCCTAAATGAGAAAAAAACGTGATAAGTCCTACAAAATAAATATAAAAATCAATTATAATTACGGACTTATCAACTCCCCCAAACTTAAATGTTGCTCGCCCTCGAGCAACTCAAAATTGACAACACAAGCGAATTGGACATAATCAAAGTTCATTCTTGGAACACCACGCACGAAAGCAAAACTCTATTTTATTTTCCTCAGAAACTATTAAGCACTATGTTATTGGTTTAATGTGCAAACAATTACAATTTCATGTACACTCTACAAACAACCATCATTGTCAAGCATCCCCCGTGTTATCGTGTGTGATATGATCAAGAGCAATAATTACAAACAATCCGGATCAATTTATATTAATGCGATAGGCGCAAGAAGTGGACTCCATAAGTCGGTTTTTCATTCTTATCTCCACTAATGTAGACAACGATAAATCGGGGATCGATAGGACTTAATTAAGCTTGTAATGTAGGGCTTGGGTGAAAGGTAGGAAGAATATAGAAAAGTATGTGGCTCATGCACCCAAGTTACTTAAGTTGGACAAGTTGGAGTTTTTAAAGCATTCTTCAAGCATTCCACTCCCCAAACTTATTCAAAACCATCACTCTCCATGTAAATTTTTTTTTTCTTTCTTTTTTTTCAATGTGTGTTTGAGAGTGCTAGCTCGCTTTTTCTTTCATTTTCTTTTCTTTTTTTTTTTCAACACTTTTTTTCTTCTTCTTTTTTCCACATTTTTTTCTGCACAATTTTTTTTCTCCTCTTTTTCTCTTTCTAAAGCGAGCTAGTATATCCCGAAATCAAGTATACGTACACCCCTCCGGTTAATCCCCTCATAATTCCACATATCCATTACATAACTCCACAATTATCACAATTTAAGTATAGTGCATAGAAAGGATTAAGATATATAGACATTGTGCTTTTGGGCTTGTAATGTGGCTATCAAGAGAACTAAGCACAATGTAGGCTCAAGGGGGACTCAAGGGCTACGTTTAACAAACAAATAGGCAATTACGGCTCAAAAGTTTTAAAAAATGGCCTAAGTCATCTCCCCAATTTAACATAGTCTAGGATTTCGCCTCGACAAGAAATCAAATCGATTCTAGTGTCCTAATGCATTAAAGCACATGCGAAAACCTCTCACAAAAAACATAAATTTTCACTAAATCATTTAGCAATCATTGCTCCACCCATGTGCTCAAAGTGATTAGGGGATAGCAAACACACAACAATCATTCTTCACGTGCACACAAAATGCTTCATGCATGCTCATTGTTCCAAACATAGTGTTTCATAGCAAAAATCATCATCGAATAAGGAATTTCAACAAAGCACGTGCATTCCAAGACGAGATAAACAAAACAACCTAAGACAAATTTCTATAACCATCAATAAGTCATTGTCAATAGAATTGAACTTGAACAGTACGTGGGCGTTGTTATACCAAGACACGAATCATCAAAGATGACTCTTTTCGTCTAGCCGTCTGGGTTTCCAGCCGATATACTGTTCTTGTTCAAATTCCACACGTAGCTAAACAACAATTAACCTCAACAATTAACTTCAAAGTCTTATCCTAGGCAACTGAAATCCCCCCCCCACACTTAGAGAGTACTTTGTCCCCAAAGTACAGAAAATAAGGGGCAGACAAGACACAACTGAAATGCAAAGAACTACGAAAGCAAAAATAAAACCACAACGGAAAACAAAGAAAAGGGATAGAAAACACCTGAGATTAGATGGCATCATAAACTCCGCC